>VZTT01014833.1:23143-35549 GCA_013400855.1 Buphagus erythrorhynchus | reverse complement strand
AGAATAGTGATAGTAAAAAATAACCCTATAAACATCCTAAACAGTATGAACCAAATTCTTCCCACTTGCCCAAAGCATTTCTGCAAGACCTAAAGGTAACCATGACCTTTCTGTTTACTATGGGCTCGGGTAAAGAGACCTCAAGAAATGGGTGAATGTTATAGAAGCTGCAGAGCTGAGGTATGCACTGTTGCTGTCCCCCAAACCCAGAAGTACAGTGACAGAACTGTACACTACAGAGAAATAAAATTAACAGTGGAAAAGAAAGCAGACATAATTAGATGATTCAAAGACTGCCAATTATTAACAAGCAAGTCTTCTTCCTTTAATGTGGAAGAACCCTGATAAGATGCAGCAGAGATCCTTCTCTTGAAATTTCTGTAGTTTGACTACTTCAGTACCATGAGTGCAGCACAGTATTCAAGGATAACAAGTTCACTTTATGCTGCAGAAAAGACCCTTCCATGCTTCCACACTGCTTAAAACCCATCAGAGAATCTGAATCCTCTGTCAGTAAATGATAAAACTGACATCCATCAAACAGTAAATTCTCTGTTGTTACTGTATTTCATGAAGAATTCCTGGGGATTAAAACCTAAAGAAGATTCTCACGGCAAGCAAGATCACCACGGATCTAGATTTTTTGTCTGCATTATCAAGAACCACTTAAAGCAATTCACGTGTTTTAAGTTTTCCTTCCACGATCAAAACCCTCAACACCTCTGATGTTTTATGTGTAAAGTAACTCAAAGCCTTGAGAAATCACTTATAACCAGCAACTTACACTCTCTTATACAGCATCCAGGATATCTATGTACCTGCCACAGTAATTTAGCTGCTTCCAGTAGCTCCACATTCCTTACCAAGAGGCACTAAATAGTCCACTTGAAAGTCTCTGGAGTTTCTACTCACGAAGTCCCAAACTGCAGTCAGAGATAAGCAGCAAGAAAGAACAGATCACAGTTCCACAATGACTTAAAAAGCAAAGTGAGGTGCCAGCTTCCACTAACAAAGCCATTTCTCCCTCCAAAGCCAGCTATAGCATTTCTACTGCCTCATTTGTGCCGGCACTACTGTTCCTGCAGTAAAAGAGATAAGGGAACTAAATCCATCTGAAACATTAGGTTCTTGGGGTTTTTTTCTGGGTTAGTTTTCCAGCTCATGAATGACAGTGCTGGCACAGGGAACACGGTGGGAATATGCCACCAGTGACAAGGCAAGACAGCCTCTTTAGTAGTGACCTGCAGTTCGACCAGCTTAAAGTGAGTGTGGAACTAATCCCTAAAAGATGTCACTTTCTTCACCTAGACGGAGGGCACTCAAAGCACAGCACTGACAAATGCATGAAAAGAACTGCATGTAACAACTTCATATATTTATGATCTTTATCACCCTATATAACAGCTTATGCTTTGTAAACAAATACTTGAAGAACCTGGGCATTTCTACTCAACAAGGAGGAGTGAAGTTTCGTAAGGAGGAGTTGAAATAGGTACAAAACCAATCCTGGCTGCAGCATTCCCAGTATTTTCTTCTCCAGTCAAGTGCTTTCCCCTACTACCCCCAATAATGCTCTCCACTCAAGCTCTTGCCAGTATTTCTCATGGAACTATCCCAGTGTCTCCTGTTCCTCTCCACCCCAGCTGAAGAGGACAGGGGACACACTCCCTCTGAGGTGCGCATGCCGTGCCTGGTCAATACCACGCTTTATCTGCTCCACTACCATTTTCAATCTATCTCCTTTTCATGCAGTAGACACATGCATTTGTCCAGCTACCAATTTTCACAAAACTTGCAGGAATCTAATCTTTCAGCTCTCAACTCCTGTCAAATCTGTCTGAACCCTGCTAAATGATTCAGAAGTTATTAGGGGAGCAGAGATGGACAGAGCATAGGTATGATTTTCTTGGGAAACAAGATAAAAATATAATTGACAGGAAACCAGAATAACTATGTTAGTAAAATACACGGCAAGACAGTCACACTGGAAAATTAAAGAGGCAAATGAAGTCAAAAGAGAAGAGACAATCAGATTAATATCATCTGTGGAGATAATTCTTAGACTTTCCACCTCTGTAGATCTGCTTATTTCCCCTCTGCTGATTAGCTCTGTACAACAGCAACTATTCCAGCTATACACATCCTTAGTACCTTCAGTTGGCTGTCAAGGACTACTGAATGACACTCTTCTGCTGCAAGAGAGCCATGAAAAAACACAATTAAGAATCATGGCTACTGGGTGGTTTCTCTGTCAAGGAGGCAAAATCTGAAGTTAATAAATGGGTAATAATCCCAAGAAAATCCACTACTTCTCCAGACAGAAACACGAAGTCTTTAAGCAATTTAAAGCAAACATTGCCACAGTTTTCAAAAGGGATGAAGAAAAGGATCTACCTGGTCTGGAAACTGTTTTTATTCTATCACTTGTCCATACCATTTAGACGGAAAAAAAAAGCCAAACTACTTCAGAAGATCTTTTTACCATGTTTATAAGAAAGGTGATGATTATGCTTTCAAGGAAACCCTAAGAGGCTGAGCCATCTTGCATTACTGAGTTATAAAGAAGAGAACAAGAGAATATAAAAAAGTCACTGATCAGGTAAATTATAGAACCCACTCAACCCTCTGTCAGAGAAAAAAAGACACTTGATTAATTCAATAGGCAAGTATTTAATAGTGATGAAAGAAAATTTCTTTGTCATTAGATATCACTGAGTTCAAAAGTTTGATGGGATCCCAAAAAAGAACAGGTAGTCAAGATTTATTAGAACTCCCACAAATTCACTAAATTGCATTTTAAATTAGAAGAATTTAAAAGCCTATGGGGTTTAAGAGAATTGTTAATCAACCTGGAATCATCAGCTACGCTGGTATTTCCTTCAAAATCAGGCATGAAAAAAAATTATTTCTCAAATATTTGCAGCCCTCTTTTAAAGCATTTGGTTGAAGGCAGCGTCATGCACAAGAGATCAAACCACTCCCACTCAGAATGCCAACTCCTACATTACCCACAACAAAATGACAGAGACACAAAAAGAGACAGTTGTCCCAGGCTCTGAGTAAAGATACCCTCACATTTCAGAAAACCTTTTTTAATTGTGTTTATCAAGTAACAGTACTTGCCTCTCTCTCAAGTGAGAATTAATCCAAGTCAAATCTGGAAAGCAGGAGGAGAAAAACTAAACAGTAGCAAATACATGGTAAGTGACAAAAACAGCAGCTACTAGGATTTTCATGTTAGCCTCTGAATGACTGTTAATTTGCCAATATCCAGTTTTTGAATATAGACCCAGAACCAGACCAAAAGGAGAAAATAGTTCAAATGATCAAAACCATATGGCATCTGGTCTGCCATGTCCTTTGATAAGGCGTGCTGCAGTCCCAGAAGGCTGAAGTACAGCAATCACTGAGACCACTGTAACAGAAAGGTCAAAGAATGGACACTAAACAGAAGAAAATCAGACAAAGACTGAGCATAAAACAGTTTCTGAGAAAAACTGCGAATGAAAGACCTTTTCTTTCTAAAAATCTTTTTTAAAAAGTACTCCAGACAAAACAAAAGCCTTTCCATAATAAAGCAGAAACAAAGTGTTCCATAGGACAGCAAAGATCACCATTTGGGGGTGAAAAAGAGCAAACCAAAAACCAACCAACCAAAAAAATCCAACACAAAAAAGCAAAGAAAGTATTATTTATTTAGAAACAACATTTTCTGCCATAGTTTTTTAGATCCTAGCTTGGTATCCCTACAGTTTGTTCTAGAGAGATCACTAATCACTTTAATTACTGGGAAAGTTCGCAGTGTGTTTACTTCATATTTCATAAAATTACTTTAATATAAAACTTACATTTTTAATAGTCTGCATAACACAAATGATTTAAATTTCCTTTATTTGCTCCAAATGCCATTTTCACAGCTACGCTATTTATCATATGGCATAAAAAACATCTCCTCTATGAAGAAAACATAAAATCTGCAGTCTATCACTACAATATTTTATCATTAAATGCTGCAAAAAAAAGATAAGAATGCAAAGCCAAATCCTCCCCATAGAGTTTATTTATATGTAACACTAAAGGAAGCAAGTGTAAGACAGTAAAAGAGTATGTACCATGCACCATCTACTGGCAAAATGGAGCAGCTGGATACAGTTTTATTATACAGGATCCCAATGATTAAAAAGATGCTAATGCTTTCTGAGCTAACTTGTATCTAAACCACTTAATTTAGCAAACACACCAAACTGCACACTGTTGGGAGCTCCCTTTTCCACACAGCTCCATACAAAGGCAAAATAAGACTCTTAGCAGTGGCAATAAGCAATGGGCACAGACTGAAATGCACGACAATCAAAATTAAGAAAAAGAATTTGTTTGTATCCAAGCGCTACAAGAGGTTCCCCAGGCATGACACAGAGCCCCCATTCTTGGAGGTGTTCAAAACACAATTTGACAAAGCCTTGAGCAAACAGCTCTGAGGGGAGCTAGACTTGAACATCTCCAGAGGTTCCCTCCAACCACTGTAATTTTGCGATTCTATAATCATAAAACTATTTATATCAGACTTCTGACATCTGTCCCACTCCAAGTTCCCACCAGAATACTTGCACTTTTCTCAAAATATACAGTCGATAATAGAAATACTTTAAATTGTGGCAGAACTTCCCCAAATAGATTTTCAGCAACTTCTAGTAATTCAATACTTTTAAAACTCATCTATACTGAGGGTCACAATCCACACAGCTGTACCTTCAGCATGGGAAATGGGAGCTGCAGATGAAATGTAACTCAGGAATGTGTATCACCATGCCTTCAAACAGAAAAATTACTTATGCACCACATTTCCAGCAGCCTATCTGGTCTAATCAAATTAACAAAGTATCTAAAATACATCAGAAAAATTAAATTAATCACAAAATAATAGGTAACTAAAAAAGTAAATAAAGTTTTATACAAAATACATAACCTGAGAAAACAAACCAACACATAATAATCCAACTCTCTACTGTTAATAGCCCTGAGCAGGACCCTAAATTTGGCAAGGCTGTTGCACTGCATGCAGTCCTCTCTGTTTTTAGAGAAGATTCTTGACAATAATTTCTTTTAGAGTTCTCAGGTTTGTCATCTGAATTAACCTTTTTGCAGCTCTTTTCTAAAATACTGTAAAACAAAGCTCCTAAAAAATAGTAATAACTGATCAGGAAAATAATGTTATGATTGATGATTCTTTCCTTAGATTCCTCTAAGGGAAAACATTAATTCAAGCTCAAACAGCAGAAAACATGCAATTATTTTCAGAATTATTGAAAACTCTGGTTTTATCCTGTTTAATTAAAATACTTTAATAATTTTTCTTGTTACTCTGATTGTGCAATTCATTATAGTCTTTAATAAATATTATTTTGTGACCATAAAAAAATTCCACTCTCCCTCTAAAATAATCCCTCTTCAGAAACCCCTTCTCCAAACTTCCTTCTTCCATTTAAACAATCACAATCCACAGTTTCATCTTCTGCTATTTGAGCTCCCCAGAATCTGCTCAGGTCTGCTCTCACCCTTCTCTAGCTTATCCTCCAAGTACCCTTTTAAGACCGTTTCTCTTCCTCATTTCTAGTCTCTGCTGAACTGACCACATCAATCTTCAAGAGTGCTCATGTACTACGTGAATCCTTTCTGCAGATTTCTGATTGCTCATCAATTCCTGGTTCTCTCTCTTGATTACTAGATGCATCACATCCCTCCTGGACTAGTTACCTTTCCAGACTCAGCCTTAAAAGGCAGATTTTCATTTGATCATAGACCCAAGCACCACTAAGCCTCAAATTTTCTTGCCTTCCAAGCTAGATCAAGAAAATACCAACAGGATCAGTGCCTTAACAGTAACTTTGTTGTTTACACAGAGACACTGGCAATTTCCTGCAGCTGATGGCTCGAGTTTTCAAACAACTGCTGCTGCCTCCACAACAGAGGGGAAGCAAGAGAGGTACAGGAGCTGCTTTGGATGCGAGTCAGCAGCAAGGGCTGCTCTGCCCCTTCCCAAGGGATGTCCAGCTTGGAGGTCTGTAAACCCCAACGTCTGCTGCTCAGCATGCACAGCCAGCAAAGTGCTCTGCAGGGCAGCCAGAGGGAGAATCTCCATCCAGGACTTCACAGGAAATTTAAAAAAATTAATTGGGAATCCCTTCCCTACACTCTCTGTTTTGCACGAGCTGCCAAGTGAATAAAGAACAGCTTGGATCCACACCATCAATTTATTATATAACAATTTATTCTAACCATAATTCTGTACGATTGACTTTGATTCCTTTAATGGAAGAAATTACAGCTTCGGGAAATAAAATCATACACCTCTAATTAATTAAACCATTTGACATCAACACTACCATTCATATATAAACAATGTTCATCTCTGGGCAGTTATTGTCATGCCTAGAAAACAATTTCTCATCAAGGAAAAGCACCATGAAGGAGAGCACAAAGACCAAAATGAAAATTTATCTGCTTCAATCAGTTTGCCATCAATCACCAATAATTGATAAGGCTACTAACAATATATTAATAATGGACTTCATATCTTCAGCAGGAAAGCCAGGTGCAAATATCAGTATATCCCCCATACTCACTTTCTCTCGTAGTCTTTATTTTTTTTACAATGAAAGTATCTGCTATGTATTTACCTGTTCTAATCAATTTACCCCTTGAAAATGATTAGCAGTGCCTCTGATCACCCAATGACACCTCACAATCCTAGAGATTTTGATCACTTAACTGGATTAATTCAGTAGGCTCCAGGAAGTGTATCTTAACATCCTCCAGTAATGGTTACTGACTGGTAAAAACTACTGCCATAAAGGAAAATACAGTTAAATTTGCAATCTCTTTTCCAGATTTCAGCATGATGCTGAATATATTGAAGGTAGGAATTCAATGTAGTGTAGGATAGAGTAGTAAGCAGTGTAGAGGTATTTACCTGCTAATACACAGAGTAAACAAACCTGAAAACTCATCAAACCACTGGAAAACGTTCTTCTTATTGGATGTCAGTTGTCTTATACTGGAAACAGTCTTTTACAACAAAAAATGCAAAATACTCACATTGTATTAAAAAAATAATTATTCTTTATCACAAAACCAGAAATCCTGCTTCTTTACAACTTCTTGGGCAGAGATTTTACATACTCCTAGAAGGAGTATTTCGTAGTTCCATGTGTTTCATGCCTAAAATTACTTCTGGAAATAATCAGTAGGCAGCAGTAGAGACACATTTCAAATGTCTGCCACTGAAACGACCTCTAATTTTGCACAATTATCACCCAAGGTACTTACAAGCACATTTATTTGTGGAGTTGGGCCACACGGCCATGGTGGGCTTTTGTTTGTTCCGAAATGCCTCTTCCACTCTGGCTTCTGTTTTCCGTACAGTGGAACCATGAGGATTTACCTGTTCTGCTGGCACTGATAAGCCTGCAGGCAAAAGACAACCATACCTATTTAAATAAACCAAGCTGCAGGAATCTACTGAATCAAAGAAGAAACTTGAAACACCATACTGCAACAGAATACATCCATTATTATTTAGCTGGACATTCAAAATAAAGATTTGAATCAAGAATATTAGGTTTCTACTGACAAAACAACTTACCGGTTGCAAGGTCTTAAACTGTCAGCTGTGATGGATTAGAAAAATGTGACTGTCTCTCACAATCTTTGGGTCCCCAAAGATTGACCCTTCTATTCATACTTCCTCTACAAGTAAATTCTTACTGACCATTTCAATCTTTCCTTTATTTTAAACAGACAGTTTTAAAATAAGTGGCAATTCATAATGGCATTGTATGCCATATTGAAAAGAGTATCTGAATAAGAACTTTGTATTGTCACTGTGATCTATGTTATGTAAAATGGATCAATTTCAGAGACAATATGAGCTCTTAAATTAAGAAAATGAAATTCTGCTTTTAACAAAAAGTGTGGTTTGCTTCCTGTAATATAACTTCATCTCATAGCTTCTACTGCTTCATAGGTTTTTCAATTAAATTCTAAAAAAGCAAACTTTCATATTGGTTAAGCACAATTTAAAGACATAAATGACTATCTTAAGTTTTGTATTTGTGAACTAGAATTTCCTATCCATCCACTAAAAGGGTCTTCAAAATGTTATACCATGTCTCCAATAGAAACCAGAACCAAATGATCAAAAGCTGACAAGAAGCTCCAAACCTGATGGTGCAGAAATTAAAAGATTCACACAGAATCTCTCATCTCACAATTAATAATTACAGCATAGGTATCTATGTACTATTATAAAAAATTTAAACTGCATATCAAACAAATTTCATTTCTCAAAACAACTATCACTTCTACCTTTTTATTTGCTAGTCTCCACAAGTAGTTGCAAATATCAATAGTCTAGGATATATAGTTCTTAATTTATCAACTTAAAACTTGCTGTCCTTAGGCTTAACATCTTTCCACAACAGCACATCATTTCAGTAACAGAGGAACAAGAAATTCTAGTTTGACTTCTACATACTAATTTTATTGTACAGTTTATGTGCAGTACATTTGAGACTGGTCACCAGTTAGAGTACTACGTAAAAATGGAAGATGTGTGGGAAAAAACAAACAAAACCAACAAACAACAAAGAAAACCCTACCACAACCACAGCCCCAAAATCACCAGGAAAGTTGTGGGAAAAAAGCCATGCAGAAAATACCTTCCATTTTACAACTATGTACGATGCTAAGTAATTTGCTAACAAAATTGTGAAGAAAATTGATATGGAGCTTTTTAGTTTTTTTCATCCCTTGCTGAAACTGCTCTGAAACAGGGTACATGGCAAAGTCTAGACAAGCAGATGCACTGTGATCGTCCCCATCTGCTGTCTTGCTGAGGATGTCCTTTAGAGCAAAATGAGAATAATAGCAGAACTGATCAACACTCACATCCCTTCCATCCATTACAATGACCAATGCCAAGACTACACTCCTGAAGTGTTACCATCCAGGTGTTCTGCACCACCACAATCTCTGACACAACTCCTGATCCCTTGTGCTTGCCTTTCAGCATGAGGCTTCCTCCAGACCTCAAGAGCTTGATATATTTTCTTCTGTTCGTAAACAGTTAATCTAACACAGCTTCTTCCATGTATTCTGAGTCTTTTGGACTTGCTTTGGTTAGCATTCCTTGCTAACCCAGTTAGTGATCTCAGCCTTGCTGAGATCAGTCTACAGCTGGACTACAGTGTACAGCTGGACCAACTGCAGAGCTCAGTTGTCATTGAAACCACCAACTGTGGTCCAGAAGCACAAGCATCTTCAAGTGTCACCTGTAGGTACCTGTGACACTGTAACAGTGTCCATGCCAATACCCATCCACACCCACTTTGAATCCTGCCCATTCCATGTGAATTGTTTTGTCCCACAAAGTGGTGCTGCTCATCGTGTACCTGAAGGCCCTCTTTACCAGCATCTCACACCAATGGTACCTGCTTTTTCTGATTTAACAAGTTCATTGCATGATACCATCAGCCTTAATTATGACTTAAGACATTGCCCTTCTTTCAACACAGTCTGCAGGCTTTGTCCCCAGAAATATCTATTACTGGGCCACCACCACAAAAAGGAGAGCAGCATTCCAGTTCTTGCAAACTTGCAAGAAAGGACTACTAGCCATAGAGTCATTCTCTGTAACAAAGAGCCCTTACAAACATTTACTTTAACCTTGGAAGCAATAACCTTTAACAGTCATGGAGACTTGGATAATTAACTGAGCACAGCTCACAGCATGACACTGTAGCCAGAATTGTGAATATTCTTGTAGTTCTAATAGAAAAGTACAGAGGAGAAATGAAGGCATTATATTAGCTCTGTTTTACAGCCATGGCGAATTACAATTGGTTCATTTATCCACAATTCAAGACATACATTGGAAGCTTGCACAAAATTAGACAAAAACATGCATGACTGAATAGGAAAATACAAAGAATTGTATCTGTTTTAACCTGAAGAAGAGAAAGCCTATAGATACTTTGCGTAGTTCAAAGAAATTTATTAATAAAGGGTCTTCCATCTACCAACAGAACTATTTCAAGAACAGCTGAAAGGTAAGACCAGCCAATTCAACCTAGAAATCAAATAATGGAGCTTTATACCAAAGCAGGAAACAACCTGCCCAGGTAAAGCTGGAATTATTGAAATCAGTAATCCCTAAATCAGCATGAAATTTTGTTCTAATGTTATAGTGCAGTGATTTTCAACCTTTTTCAACTTTCAAAACTTTAAAACTTTTCCATGAAGGTAGATTCTTTTTTATGTAAACAGAGCACTGTTGCCACACCGGGAATATGTTTCCCTGGTCACTTTAGAAGCTGTACACAGACTTGCAAGGGTTGTTTCTTAATTAAAAAAAAAATTAATACATCAACTCCAAAACTATACTTGCACACATGCCAGAGTCAACTAAAAACCCAGTGGTTTAAAGGCTGTTCTCCCTTACCATAATTCTTATTATACCATATTACAGCCACTTTCAGAACACGGCTCTGGTTCCACACATCCACATCAGAATTTAGTACAGCAATCCTAACATTTACTGCTCGCCAGGTCCTATAGTATTGTCTGTAATAGTAGGCAATGCATCCTTCTTCTGGAAAGGATGACAGTGTCTTATCAGATCAGCTCACAAAATAGGAAAAAGTAGAGGGGTTTCCAGCTCAGTCACCCTTTAACCTGCACTGTCTGACTGACATGCATTCTTTATTTCACATTAAATTTAAATTTTTGTATGGAGATCTGTAAATTCTATCCCATATATGTACAGAAGCTTTTTTTGTTGCCCTTGTCCCTGGCCAGGTTGAATTCCCTTAAAGCTTTAGCTTTCCTAACCTGATCCCTGGCTGCTCCATTTCTCTGTAGTTTTCCCAGGCTACCTTTCTCTGTTTCCACTCTCTGCAGGCCTCCCTTTTGTGTTTAAGTTTATCCACAATCAACTTGTTTATCCACAAAGGTCTTCTGATGTGCTTACATAACTTCCTCTTTGTTGGGAGACATCACTCCTGAGTATGGAGGAGGCAAT
Organism: Buphagus erythrorhynchus; assembly: GCA_013400855.1. Lineage (NCBI taxonomy): Eukaryota > Metazoa > Chordata > Aves > Passeriformes > Sturnidae > Buphagus > Buphagus erythrorhynchus. Next base: position 24,472 of record VZTT01014833.1, on the reverse strand, counting down.
CCTTGAGTATTAAGCTGTCCTGGGCCCCTCTCCCCTCCAGGGCTTTACCCCATGGAACTCTACCAAGCAGATCCCTTGAAGCCTGCTCTACTGAAGACCAAGGTGCGGAACTTTGCCATGCACCCTTCTTGCTGCCCATAGGATCTCAAACCCTTCCACTTCATGGTCAGTGCAGCCCAGCTGCTCTTGAGCTTCACATTCCCCACCAGTCCCTCCTTGTTGGATGAGAACAAAGTCCAGCACAGCATCTCTTCTTGGAGGCTCCTCTATGACTTGGAGAAGGAAGTTGTCCTCTACCCATTCTAGAAAACTCCTGAATCTCTTCTGCCCTCTCTGTTGTCCCTTCAATATATACTGGGGTGTTTGAAGACCCCCACAAGGTCCTGGGCTTGTGAACATGAGCCCATTCTTATCTGTCTATATGGGGCCTCTGTATGTGTTGTGTTATGATAACTGAAGTTAAGCATACCTCTTTTTCTTCTTGCTTCCTTGATTTCTTCACACATCTTATTAAATTCTGGATCCAGTTCAGCAGCAATGATAGCATGAGCAGTGTCCTTCAAAGTACATGCTCTATGTCTAATTATTTTATCTAGGAAACAGGACAACACAGTTTTTTATCACAATTACAAAAATTCCTTAGCATTTCTATGTTAGTTTGTATTGTATATTACAACACTGATACAAACAAAAGTAACTGGGAAAAATTACAGATGTATGAAAATGCAGATGAATCAATACCATAGCACACTCAAAAATCACAACCAGCTATTGAAGAGACATAAGCATTTTCAGAAGTATAAATTGTTACTTTAATCCACCGTGGCATCTATAATCAAATGCAAACAGCGAATGAACACACCTAAATCAACTTGCCATAAGGTGTAGCTGGTTTCCAGAGATCTACACAGTATAATGGAGTGGAGTGTAACGAGTCCCAAAGTAACAGGAGACTTGTCCAGGAATTAATTTACCCACTGGGGTCTAGGAATATTCACAGTTATACTGCCTGCAAAATCACACTGGACATCATCCGCATCTTTAAGGTAGGCCTAGCTCACTTATGTTCCTTCCCAGTTGTTTTTTTTTCTTTAACCTGAAATTATTGCTTAATTATTATTTAACAACTGATCAAAATTGTGCTAAAATACATTACTTTATTCCTCACACTGAATAGCTGTTTCTCATTTTAATTCATTAAAAAAAAAAAAACTGGCAAGAAACAAACCTCGAGTGTACTACATTTTCAGGCCTGTTTGGGGAACAGAACAAATTGCCCATGCTGGAAGCCTAAATGCAACTCAAGAAAAAACAGACCAATTCCCCTAC
>VZTT01014833.1:834-23095 GCA_013400855.1 Buphagus erythrorhynchus | reverse complement strand
AAAACAAATTATTCCACCACTGAAAGTTGAAAAGTAATCTTAACTTAATAACTAAGCCCATATGTGGAGAAAATTGATACCTAGAACATAGCTTTTCAATGAAACCTACTCATTGTTTGACTTCAGTACAAACATATTTAATTTGTCAATCCAACCATACTGAATTACTTTTTCCAGCTGTTGCAGGTACTTCAACAGTAACCATCAACATTAAGTCTAGAACATATTCTACAACCAGCAAATTTAATGTTTTAATAATCTTTAAAGACAACAATTAAGAATATCACTAAATATTTATTTCACAATATTTTTAATTCTAGAAACAGCAGGTTTTGCAGCTGGAAAAACTGCTGAGTTAGAGACTATCGAGTATCCAGCTCAAAAGAGCCCAACATATTCTGGGGAAGACTACTGTCCATTGAATCCACTGAAAGCTGGAAGGTTTTGCCCACATATTTGTGAAGTATTATGTTTTCTAATCACAAAACCCCTCACACTGCATTCGTTCCAGATGTAATTCTGAGATATTAAACTTCAAAGTTTTGGTCACATAATAAAGTTTAACAAGCCCTTGCAAAGGAGGAAGGAAGGGGAGGGGAGAGAAATAAAAAGGAATCTAATTGGGGTTTGACTGAACCACTACCTTCCTCTAATCCTGCGCTGGACAAGACTTTTCCTCAGACAGTGTTTCAATAAGGCAAACACTCATGTCCAACATACAATGGTTATGTTCCCATGCCTTCAAGAATATTTCCCAGTCAAGCAATGGAGCAAGAAAACCCTGATCTGTCTTATTACAGAACTTGTCTGACATTTTATAGCAAAGTACCAGGAAAAAAATCCCCAAGCAGCCAGTTCTTGATGTCCAGACTGCAGATAAAAATCAGCCTGGTCCTCCCTTTGCTTTTCCAACTTAACAACAGAACAAAAGCAGGTACAATGTGAGTCTTCTGCAAATTCAAGCATGAAGCAGAGGCAAGCATATATGTCCAGCTTTAAAGAATCTGAACATTTATAGGTCAATATTCATTTAATGAATGCACCTGAATGTATGGAATGATTCCTCTGAACAGCCATAATGTGCTGTTTCAGGTGTGTTCACACAACAGCCCAAGAAATCCTGCATGCCAGAAGAGCAATACACGCTCTGTGATTAACAGCAGAGGACAGAACAATTTTTCATTACCTCCTATCCAAAACTGAGCCTAGAAAGAGCCAGATCAATTTCTCCCAGCTCAGTTCTGACAGCAAGGAAAATCAAAATATCCCTAAACAGGTGCTCTTCAGATACACTCTGAATGCCAGTGCCCACCAAGACCTTTAATTAGTTCACATCAACCGCACATTAGAAGTCCTCAAGAGTGTGTTATCAAGAACACAAAATAAATGGACTTTTTTAGTGAAAAGAAAATAGTGCATCATAAACTGAAGAAATAAAGTTAAACTTCTACAAATACGAACTGGGTTCAAAAGGCAATGTGAAACAAGTCTGACCAGACTATACTGTATCTAGTCCACACATGAGACACTCGCAAAATGCCTCAGAAAACCAAAAATTTGAGAAGAAAAATAAAGAAAAATCAAGCTTTAACCTGCTAAAGCAATTTCACAAGATCTCACGATAAAACTTTTTAACACATTGGACTACATTTGTAGATGGACCCTGATCTCCAAGTACTACATATATTAAATAGAATTCCACATTAAAAGAGTGCTTTGTATTGATGCTTTGTTGATGATTCTTGAAGCTGCCAGCTGAAAGGTTTTCTTTTGGCAATGTGCACTGTAAGACAGCCCTAGCAAAGAGCACACAAGATGTTCTTTCCTTAGTTTGGAGCGTGAACAGCTTTTATATGCATTTCAGTCTACAAATTCTTTTTTAATTGAAAGCATCCCATCCCACTTTGTCAAGACAATACTGTCTAATCTCTCCTAATCAGCTGCAACTGACTTGCTTGCCTGGTGATTTATCCTGTTTTATTTCTATTCCCAAACACATAGATTTTAACTTCTGTGTATGAATTCCATGTTCTAAGCTAACATGGAAATACAGCAGACCACTGCCAGATTGTGTGAGGATTCTCTACAAAGCTCTTCAAATTACCGTGGGGTTTTGTTGCACATACAAAGTCTAGATACCAAAAAGGAGCTATGAAATTTGAAAGGGAACTACAAAACATAATTCATTAGAAAACAGCTCTGAATCCTGCAGTTTCCTGCTCTTCTACTGTCCCCCAGTGCACTCCATGCCTTAGAATACTAAAAGCACAGACCCTTAGGACTTGCTTGTCCTAATTATCACAAAGAATGCATCTTATCTAAATGCCTGAATAGCAACAGAATATGGGATTAAGTACCAGGCTGTCAGGTCTAGGTAAGCCAAAAAGAAGTAGGTTCTTACCTCCAGGATCTTTGTCTGGATTATACTCCAATGCATTGCTGCAGATCAGGTCAATGTCTGTCAGAAAATCCTTGGCTGTTAAGTAGTTGTGTTTATCAATTTTGGTTATTACTGTTGATAGGTCCATTGGCTCTTTGATAACCTCAAGGTAATCTGAAACCTATAAACAAACAGCACACAGAAATGACACAGGACCACATGCATTCTTATTGAACACTGACAACCACATCTTTATACTCAGATTCATTCCACATGCTTAGTTCTAAGACAGTAGTTAAACATTTTGATTTCTAAGCAAATTTATGTTTAAAATGGAAGTTTTATCAGGCTAAAAACACAGGACTTCCAAATCTGCTTTTCCTTCCTCACCAATTTATCTTTCAAAAATTAATTAAACAGCTTTTTTGAAGCAATGCACTTTAATGTAAATGCATTTTTCATTTTAGACTGATTTAGTCATAGATTTTTATAGTGCTATAACACTGTCATGGACTAAAAACGCAAAAATCATCAGTATAACTTGAAGCCTTAGGAAAATTAGGGAAGCTCTATTTTTTTCACTTTGTAGGTAAAGTTCTCATTAAACTTAACAGCCAAATTATCAGCTTTTAAATACCTTCTATTAAATAGTTTCTTCAATCACTTGTTAAACAAAGAAAATTCAGGTTTTATTGATTGCAGGTGTTAGATTGGCTGTACAGAAGGACAGTTTAAAAAAAAAAGCCTTGTGTCAGAGTTAACTATGAGCTTAGATCATAACTGGAGATTCAGCAACCAGTGGCACACACTAAAAAGTGTTTAACATAATTCATGATAACATAAGGGTCTCAGCCTTAAAAGTCAAATGCATCAGCTCAGCTGTTGTTCACTCAAAAAAAATCTCTGAATTTGTTATTTACTACACAAATATGTATATATATATATATATGGATGTTTCAGTGTGATTTAGACTACACTTAATTAAAAACACTGGCAGCCTCTAAAACAGTACTGCATTTTTTTCTTTTGAAATCGTCCACATAAGATGGTCACTACCAAAGCACTTAAGAGTTAAATACATATTCAGATCAAGCCATAATGGCTCTATAAGAATTTTTTTTTAATATAGTGCCTGTAGACATATATTACAACATTAACTAACATTAATGCATTATTTCAGTGGACAGCAATGTGTCACCTAATTCCTTAAATACCAACATTGAAATTTATATTGACAAATTAAAATGGCAAAAATTCTTTTTTTTTCTCCCTTTATGGAAACATGATAATATCTGGTTCAGGGATTGGGAAGCTAAGCCACAGACTTCCTTTTCTTGTTAGCACAGCATCAGAAAATCTTCACTGGAAGCTGTAAATATTGCTGCTGATTTAGTCAAGAAAATCCTTGACTTATCACACAGCAGCATTCTCTGCACTGCAAGCAGGAGTGAAACAAATCTAACACATTTTCAAAGGAAGTCAAGCAGACAAGCTGTTGTAGAAAAAGAAAAGCTAGTCCTGTGCTTAAATGCAGCAGGTGGGACACAAAGGATTACATTTGATTTCTGGTGCTGTGATATATTGGCAAGGTTCTGGCAAGTCTTCAAATAACAAATTCACATTTTTATTCTCTTCATCTACAAAACATGGACAGTTACTTGTTCTTTCTCTACATGCCCTTATTCGTGTAAGTTTAGACCACAAATTCTTGACAGAAAGGAACTACCTTCACTACAAGTATGAAGAGTTTCTACAATAATGGGCCTCCCAGTTTCACAAGAAAATCAAACCAAGTTACTGCTCAGACCATGCTCACACTGTAGGTTGCCACATTAAACAGCTCACCAGGCTTTCAAAAACAGTCAGCTACAGAACACTATGGAAAGCTCAAATTAAGAGAGAACTGCATCAGCCCATAAAAGATGTGTGCTCCATCCTTCAAGGAATTTACATCCAAATCTGCTTTTTACAATGCTGGTCTTCTGATATCCCATATTCATCTTTTAACATCTTCCAAAAGAGATGCTTCTCTTTTCAGAAGCAATTAGGGATCTTTTTTTTCAGTTAGTAAGCCTGCAAAGCTTGCAGGGAGCCAGCACCTGATCTAAGAGTCAGACCAAACACAATCTATTCATACAGCAGCACCTGAAAATAGATTTGCAGATCGAACTGTCTCATCAGTTAGGTGTGTATAGTCCATAATCGACCAGTTAATGTCTTATAATGTGCTACCATCTGTGATTAATGGCATCCACAAGCATTACTGCTGAAATTATGCAACAATACTATTAATGCAGAATGCATTACAGAAAACAGATCACTTTCCCAATATTATCATGTTTATGATTACAGTGCTGTAAAAGCTTCTATTAAAGAATTATATTTATGGTTTCAAGTATTTCAGAAGCACTGGCAAGGATATGAGTGTTGGCATTTTAAAATGCTCATTTCATTTATAAAATGGACAGAAAGGCACAAGGTTTTATCCAAGGGTCACTGGCAATAGACCACGTTCCAAATTCTTGCATTGTGGTCAATGAAGCTGTGACTGTACCACCAGCTAAAAAATCAGTATCTTAGATTGGAGAGATCATTAATTTTTCTAATTAATTTAACCATTTCCTTTTTAAATTTGCATTCTTTTTCTAATATTTTCAACTTCATTGTTTGCACATTACTGAAACAAGACCTCTTCAATATCCACCGGTTTGCTGAAGATGTTAAAGCGTTTGTCTGTGGCCAGCCTCTTGGTGACATCCCTGAGAAACAGGCGCAGCTCCCGCAGGGTGTTCTCCTCCTGGTCCTCCATCCGCTGCTTCTCCGCTTCCGACAGCTCCCGGGCAGGACACGGCAGTGCAAGAGGAAGAACTTCCAGGGCACGAAGAGCTAGGGAAAAGAACAGGAAATCAGACAATAGAAACATGAACAGAACAGTGGCTCCACTCTCTACAGTGGATTATGCCACTCCAAATTTCATTATATGTATTTAATATGCATCGTGGATCTAACTATCACGGCATCCTTGACCCCACAGCTCTCCACCCTCAACAACTGTTAACTGTAACTATCAAATTCATTCTGAGCACTGATTAATGCTGTCACATGGTAATTAAATGGACTGTTAATTACCCACACCTTTTTAAAAAGTAAAGTAACACAAAATAAAACATTAGGATCACATTATTATTGGTTTTACTGTAACTTAGTTTACCAGCCTGTTTCCTTCTTGGTGGGGGCATTGCTGCCTCATCAAGAATTAAGCCTTTGAAAAATCGCAATCTGTCTTCTTCACTTGGTCTTTGAATATAAAAAACCTCTTCATACTGGATTCTGAAAATACATTTCAGCTAAAAAAAAAAAAAAAAAACCCCTCTAAACAGTATTTCAAAAAAAAAATTTCAAAAAAAAAAAAAAAAAAAAAAAAAAAAAAAAGAAAGAAAGAAAAGCCATAAGAAAAATGAGCCCCCACTGAAAAAGACATGAGCAATAACCATATTGTAATACTAGTCACAAATTTTTCAAAATCAGCCACAGGACAGGAGATAGTAAACTCTACCTAAAGCTGTGTTCACAGCAAAGGGAAAAGAAACACTTGTAATTCTCACTGAATTTTCTATAGTAATGAAACTTGCAGCATCCCATGATCCTAACAATGGCCAACCCTGCAGTAAAAGGAGAGTAAAAGGACAGCAGAAAAAAAAAAAAATCACAGAAAATGTTAAGGAGAAAAACCAGGAACCCTCTCCCTGTCCAGAGCCTGAGAAAATGTAAAGCTCAAGGTCAGGCCTTTAGACTAAATCTGCTTTTAATTATAATGGAGTAATTTGTCAAAAAGAACAATTGACAAAATGAACAATTTTGTCTTCTCAGCAGAGTAGCAGGGAGCTTATGAAAATCAGTAGTACAGACATACATCCCTCATTAAGGAAAACTACTATCATTCAATAATTATTACATTTTCAGTTTGACATATTTTAAGTTAGAAAGCCACTACAAAACACAATTATTTTACATGATTAAAACATTCAGAAGAGCACAGAACCCCCTAATAATGCCTCTTTCCACAATAAACTTACCTCTTCAGGCAAATCACTAAACATGGACTCAGAGGTAGACAGTAGAAATATAGGTGAGAAAGATGGTATATCTTGCAGCAAAGTTAGGAAAGTAGCTCTCACAGTTTCACTGACAGCTTCCCACCAATCACCAATATGAGGCATGTAAACTATACTTGGTACTGTTCTTCGAGCTTCACGAAAGATCTAATTAAAAGAAACAGTCATATTTCAACTAAGGAACTAATTGTTACCATCAGTTGTGAGTAACAAAGTTCTTGCACATTAAAGAATGATTCATGCTTGTGATATTTTATACACAAATGTTCCAGCAGAACAGAATTCTCTAAAAACTTTCTAAACAAATGTTTGTGACTCTTAGCTACAGCATTCAATTATTTTATGTCAATGTACCAGGAAGACTGCAAAACAACTACTTTGTTTTAAAAATACATCTATTTTAAAATCTTGCCATGATTGAACAATCAAGATGAACATTAAATTGTTTTGCAATTCACGCAATATTCACCAAAAGCTATTTGGAAATGTAAAACACTTAAAACTAAGCAAATAGACCTAGAACCACAGCAACCTATCCATACACAAGTGAATAACATGAACATCAGGCACTGAATACCCAGATTAAACTTACTTAGAACTAGATATGTGATGAAGGGGCAGGTTAAAAATGTAATTACATTCACTAGTCACTGCAGAGATTTCCATCACCCTCTAGAGACCTCTATTTTAAACAGGAAAATAGAATAGCCGATGAAAACCTGGACTTTCAGTTACATTCCCAGCTGGCTGCCTTTATATTGATGCAACTAGAACTGCATAACTGACCCATTACAAGGGAATCTGAAATATCACCTGTGCACATGACTCTTCAGGCGTTTTGGCACTGACTGAATAAAGAGCTGGCAGGTCGAGCCTGTGTACGGAGAATTTTTCCAGGGTGTGCAATAGTGCTGGAGCAAGGTGCGAAGTCTGACCTGAACCTCTTTCCCCAGAGAGCAGCAATCTCGGTCTGTAAGAGGTTGGCTGGTGATAAGCTGACCTGCAACAGAACAATTACAACAGTCAATTAACACACCAATGTTACCAATGGATGGATATTTAGGAGATATTTTAGAATCCGTAAGACTTTCAGTAACAGGTAATAGCTTCCCACAATAGCCTACAAAGATCAACTAACTCCACTATCCCTCAATACTACTTCAGGTGCCAATGACTCAAGATTTCTCTTATCTTTGGTTTCACAAATGTTTAATTCAAACTCATCTGTGTGAAGCTATGCATATATTAAATTCATGACAATTTTCATTATAACCAGTTCATTTAAAACTAATTGCTTGATCATATAAAAAGACTTATTGAACATCCAGTAAAGAAAGCAATTTAATCATTCTAGTTTGGTCTTAACTACTAATGCATCTCTTCAGTAGCCTCAGAAATCCCAGGTCAATCCTTTCCTCCCTTAAGTGCTGCCCAAGATTTTCAAGAACTAATGAACATTGCAATAGTTTACTTATTTAAGAAAAAGGACCTGAAGTAGGGTTGAATAACATCACTATGCATCATGTATTTTAGCCTATTTGTACACTTCTTATCAGTAGACTTCTGGACAGAAGGAAGACTTCAAAGAAAAACTACAAAGGTAAACTTATTTTTTGTTTTTTTGTGGTTGAGAAGTACCTCTAAGCAGTCCATAAAAGGGGTTTTGGGATTTTGTGTTTGTTTCTTTCTCTTGGGTGTTTTTGCCCAATTTTATGGACAAATGACACATGAAGAAAAGCACATTAAGGATTTCCATTAAAAGTATTTTCTATTTATAGAAAACTGATTATAAAACAAGAAAATTTTTAATTAATTTGAATTTTCTCTCATTAAGGCTTTTCTATCTGCCCATCAGTGAACTCAGGCAGTGAAACAAGACTTGCTGGTATTACTTCATGTTAAACATTTTGTGACAGCAGTGAACACTGCTGACCTTTGGCTTTCAGTTCTGGTAGTGGTGGTTACACACACAGATAACAATCAAAAATGCTCAGAAAACAGACTGAAAGAGGCCTACACACTTTGCAAAAATACAGAGTCTTGAGATTCTTTTATTTAAAGATCCATCCATACAAATATACTCTTGTTTTGGGTTTGGTTTCCCCCTTCCCAATCTCACAACAAAAGCTTAAATTTGGCATTAGAATACTTAACTATGTCCCTCCAACTCTTTGAACATTAATCCTTATTTTTAAGCTTAGATATCCATAAATTGTGTTCTAGCATTAGTTTTTAGCACGAACATTTTAGCAGTTTTCCACAAGATGGCTCTACTAAACAGTACCACAAATGAACAGTTTTTCTAACTTTGTTTTCTTTATTCAGCAAACTCTGCAGAAACTACCACATAAAGTAGTCTAAAACTATTCTTAACACAAAACCAAGAAATGTTAATTATTGTTAATTACTGTAACCAGTCCAATTTATACAAGAAACACTCATCCAAATTTCACACATATTTTCTAAATTCCTGTTTCCTGAAACTTTCAATGAAAAAGAGTGAAAAAAGCACATTAGAAATGCTGAATACAATCATTGTACATGACGCTTCCAGACAGCTGCATACACCGAAGCGCACCTGTACTTTGGACAAAGAAAAAGCCACAACCCCTCCAAAATATTCCTACATACATCTCTTCCCAGTTCTTAATCTTTCAAATTTGTTAAAATTGAAAATTGCTGTTAGCATCTTTATTCATAATCTACATATTGTAAAACATTTTTGATTTCGGTGTGTAGGATATGGCCTTTCCCAAGAACACCCCCACATTTAAAACTTGTCTGTACACTTACATGCTTCCATTACAGAACACCACTGCCACCCCAAAGCAAAAGAACAACTTTTTTAGCTCCCCTGATGTAAGAATCTCTTGGGTTCTATCTAATTATAAGCATTTAGAGAAACACTCACATTGTAAAATGAAGGTAGGGTTTATGTATAGCAGCTGATGACTGTTTCTTTGGTGATCCTGAGTGACAGCTTGTCTCAAAAATTGATGAAGCATTCTCATCTTCACTATCATCTAATATTAGACTTGGTACATCTGTTCCAAGAGATGTATTAATTAGAACTTTATCACTTCTAAGCACAAGTACAACAAACAAGACAAGATATTACAATTTTCTTTGTGTCAATTATAATAAATCTTTAAATGTAGAAGAAATTAGTTAAAACTAAGTATCAGTCTTCAGAATAATAAGTACTTATTACTTCAAAAACTAAAACAAATTAAATACTGTAGAAGTCTAATCATAATTACAATATTTTTTTAAACAAGCTAAACAACTTCTCAAAAAAAAAAGTTTAACTTGTTATGAAATGCTTTCTTCGGGTTTATTTCACAGCTAGAGGTTTCTTTCAAGTTTGAAGCTGTAAAATTTGTAATTCCTCAGACTACAGAGAATTTAGTAGTTATTTACTGTTCCAAGTGTCCAAATTCTCACAGGTACACTTCTTCCAAAATTATTCTCAGCATGACTACCTAGACAATGTATGTTTATAAGAAATTGTTTTCCACCCTCTGATAATCTGCTGAAGAATAGCAAATCACTTTTATCAAAATCAGTTCAATGCATTCCATATTAATATACTATATCTTTACCTATTTTAATTCCTTTGCCAATATAGTAGCACAATGAACTAAAGCACTTCCTATACAGACCTTGAAAAACAAAAAGGTAAAAGACTGATTATATTCACAAGACACACTGCAGAGACAAAAAAGCGCAAAAATACTAATACAGCACTCAAACAGAACAACCAGGTAACCAGGAAAATCAGGTAAATTGGTTCCCAGAGCTGCAATGGGACTAAAAGCTACCTGGTGTGATTTGAAAATAGGAAAGAACTGCTGCAAGATCTTTATTTGCCCCAGGAAAGGAGCTGAGTTGCTTTTGCCCTATGCAAGGCCACTGGTTCTCATTTCCATAGGGAAGGAATCTGCAATGCTGGGATGAAAACGGCCACAGCCACTCAGCTGTACAGCAGGAGCACTGCAGAGGCCAGCTCTGCTGAGCAAGAAAATGCTCTGCAATGGATGGGCAGCATTCCTGAGAGCAGCCCAGAGTCACTGCAGCACATTGCTGCTCAGGACAACCATCAGACATCCCAACAGCAGCTCAGGCTGGCCACAGCCACTGAAGAAAAGGGATTGCTGCGAAATGAAAGTGTGAAATACAGAGAGAGCCAAGTGTTATTCTCAAATACCCATTCCACTGCATGATTTGTTGGATTTACATGAGGCAATGGCACAGGTCCTGCCACACTGATCAGACAACCACCATGGGACAAAGAAATCACCTTCAAGGCAGTGTTAAGTATCAGATGGAGGTGACATCTAACCCACGGGAAAAACTGTCCCAGGGCTCCAGGAAGAATTGTTAGGAGACAACAAAAGTTCCCTTAGCTGGCTGTGTGATGTAAGAAACTGGATTCAGAGCAGGCTGGGCAAGAATGATGTTCTGCTGCCATGGGATGAGGATGTGCCACATCTCTTGTCAAGTTGTGATGCAGTCACACACCTGACAATCATTCCTCGGGAGCAAAGACGAAAAAGGCTTGCAGACCCCAAGAGGTGGCCAAAAGCTAAACAGGAGCAAGAAAACATGGCACAGAAGCTGCTGGGTATTTGGCTAAAGCTAAGGATGGAGACCTCCAAATCAATGGGACATAGGCTTTCTATGTCTGGGCTCACTAAAACAGACAGTCCCTAAAACAAACAGAATTTCCAGTATACCAAATCTAGGCACAGGTAAGTCCTATGCCCATGCACTGGACACAGCTTTCTCTCCCTAAAGTACACAATTATTTTAAAAGGCAGCTCATCTTTTAATCCCGAGCATCAAGTCTCTGTGACATTCTCTGCTCAAGCATCTGACTCACTGAATTACAAGAAAGAGGAATTTTTAGTGAAATGCAAAAAATCAGATGTGCAGATTGTAAGCATACCTGTAAGCATGTTTTATATACTTGACTTTGAATTCAAGAAAATCTGAAGCCCTATTGTATAATCTACATTTATGTAAAATCATTGTACCTGAAAGTGGATTTTTCTGGTTTTAATAAAGATTAAAGCTTGTAATTCAATGTTTTCTTGCATTTAAGGGGGTAAAAAAAAAAAAAACTAAAGGAAATGCTAAAAGAAAACTCAGTTCATGCATCTTCAAAATCAATTATCTACAAACATTTAAAAGTACTCATAGCAGCAAATTACCTAGTAAAACTACTATTTAAATCAACTTAAGCTTCCAAACTCAATTTGCTAGCACTAATGAGCAATAATAAATAGAAATGTAAAAAATATAACCAAAGAAAATATTATGAACTTAAACCAATTCTTCAGCAAGAATGACAATCTCTAAACTGGGTGCTACTAACAGGTTAGCAGTACACAGAGACTTAAGCATAATAAATAACTTTCAGCTGAGGGAGCCCAATAGGATCTAACTGCAGCTGCAAGCCAGCTCATTTCCCCCCTACCCACCACCACGTGCTCCCACAGCCCATCTCTGGCCAACTTCATCACTTGTTAAAACCTCCAGCTACCCCACAGTCAGCAGAAAACACATAAATACATCATTTTTGGATGAGTTTTCTGGCTAAAATGGTTTAACAAAGGACCTGAGGTACTCAAGCAAGCAGAAAGGATGGAGCAAAAATGCACAGCTGGGCTGGAGAACTGCAGCAGCCAGCACAAGGATCAACTTAAGCTGCCTGGGATGCAGGCTGAAAGTGTGCTCTGGAACAGGAATGAGAGGAAACTCATGGCTGTCACAGGTTTGCCTTATGACTGGGCTGTTTTCAAGTTAATCACACACAACCCCAAATACTGTTTACAGAGTTGGGGGGTGAGAATGATCCCAGATAAGAACAGTAGACTACATCAGAATACATAGATCTCAAACCCAAGGTATCCTGTTCAACATATAACTTCCAAGAAATGATCAGGGTAACTATTAAAAGTGTCTCAGAGAAAAGCTGGGCAGAAAAACCCCAGAACCTACTGACTCATTGCCAGTCAAAATAGTCAGTCATTCTTATTCCCTGCTTCCTGGGTACACCCACACTGCTCCCGTTGCAGCAGGTTTCTGGCATTCACTGACTCCTCAGTGAGTTGATTTTACTCAGTAATTTGGCAAAAAAAAGCTAATTTGACAAAACAGCAAATAGTTCTCCACTTGCTAAGCTGGCAGAATCAGCTTGGAGGATCAAGAATGGACCAGGCCAGTTCAAGGAGACAGAAGCCACAGGACTTTCTTATAAATCAGTGCATAACCATTACATAGGCTCAGGTACCTCAGCTAAACACTTCCTGAGCCATGAGCCCCCCAAAACCTCTGCATCACCAGCAAGCAAAGGACATGGGACAGCTAACCATTGTTGAGGACAGGAGTACCAATTTCAGGTCCTGTTAACACTCAGCAACATTATCTCACTTTTTTTCCTTGTTCTGACCTTTAATTATGCCTCATCATTTCTTGCATTTAAATTGTAAATTACTTGTGAGTTCTTTTTATGGATGGCCCTCACACCTACGGGACCTTGCTCTGTACAGGTCAGGTCATTACATTCTCCAACAACTTGGAATCAGCAAAAGTAATTATGTAACAACCAAGCAAATAGTATTTATATCCTAACAACACTGAAGGAAATACACACCAGACTTAAGGCCAGGTGGAGAAGCTGAAATACTTGCAAACTGAAACAGCATTTGCAAAAAGACTCAAACCACACACCTTCACTTTTGTCCCCCTGGCTGAATTCAGCGTGAGGGAACACTTTGTGTAGGACCTCGAGGAGCTTAGTGAAGGTCCGCTCCAGGAGCGGGCGGATGACGGGGGACAGCGCGTGTCCCGAGGAGGTCACGGCGCGCTGGGACGCGGGCACGATGTTCTGCATGGCGTGGTAGAAATCCTGCGCGCTCAGAACGACCGAGGAAACGTCCAGCTGCAGCTTCTGACTGCTCATGTAGATCTGGGGGTAGCGGCGTCTCAGGGCAATCAAGGCAGCCTCAGTGCAAAGTGCTTTGATGTCAGCTCCACAGTACCCTAGTGCACAGAGAAACACAAACACCTTCCATGAAACAGCGCTGCTGTGGCTCAAACATGCATTCAGCTAAAAACAAATCAGGAATACTTAATTGTCAAGGTCCACAAAGCATCTGCCAAAACGGTATCAGGTCATTATCTGATGACAGTGTTGTATATCAAGAAATTAGACAGGTCTGTAAGATATACTAAGAAATAAATTCCATAAGGAGGTTAAAATTACCTACATTTTCACTATATCATTTGATATATAGTTTATTTTCAGACCTGGTTATTAGGCCTGTTACTGCTCTTTCTTTTCCCTTAGTATTGTCTAACATATGGGTGCAATTTTAACAGACTACTCCCTCTCCTCCTTTTTTTCCTTTAATATCTCCACATGAATATATTCTTTAATAGCAAAGTAATTTTGTTACATTGAACATCACCAACTTTAAACTTTTACAGTCTGAGAAAATGAGCAGTATAAAGAAAAATGTTTCATGAGTAGAATATGGAAGAGATGGAATCTCTTGTTAAAAAAAGCATACTCTGAATTCTTGGAAAAATGTTAACTTCTACTATGAAGAAAAATGTTTCAGACTTCTAAGAGTTGCACAACTTTACTAATATAACCAAAGGAAGAAATTAAAATGCATTAAAATTTTAATTTAGCCTATCTTCATAAGTATCTACAGGTGGCTACCTTTAATTGCTTAATCATCATTAGTGAAAAACATAGATCTGGCAATTATGAAATACAGAGAGACTTAATACCTCTGAGTCTTTTGCAGTACTATTGGTTTGGGGGTTTTCCCCAGAGCTAGAAATTAGATTTCAAGTTTTCCATCTCTCTCAGCAAGAGACATTAATATGTCTCTGTATTTTGAGGTACCACAGTTCTATCTTTCAAAAGCTGTAAAACAATATTCCAGTGAGAAAAGTCATTTAGACAATTAGAGTCACTATAGGAAAATGTGTTGCACTGAGGTACTGCCATATAAAAGTTCATGGGTTTGCAATGAAGTGTTTATAGAAGGTAATTAATCAATTCTTTAGTTAAAACTATTCTCATTCGACTGTTTTTTTACCAGACTGCCTCCCCCCTCACCAAGTCTTACATGACTTGAATTTTTTCTACTCTATTTTTGTATTAAGACCAAGGAGGGCAGGTCTAAATTGGATATCAGGAAGAAATTCTTTACTATAAGGCACATGAACTGGCTGTCTAGAGAAGCTGTGGTGCCCTATCCTTGGCAGTGTCCAAGGCCAAGCTGGATGCAGCTCTGAGCAACCTGGGATAGTGGAAGGTGTCCCTGCCTATGGCAAGGGGTTGGAATGAGATGAACTTCAAGGTCCCTTCCAAGCCAAAACATTATATGATTCTATGATTGGTCTTTTGGCAGTACCAAGTCACAAAATTGAGGCCAGCTTCTCTCTCCTTAGCCTCTGATGTTCTGTCAGTGCTCCTGGTATGTATATTTTTACCAGATCCACACATCAATAAGAAATAAAGCTGATTCCATACACAGTGTTTAAAAATAAAAAAGGAAGCAATTAATATGGAAGACTGTAGACACTTTTCCATCCCTGTCTTTCAGATACATTAATTTGGGGGATAATAATAAAAGATACCCACTTTTCAGCTATAAAGATGACTTAAATTGGATGAGCCTTCAAACTGCACCTTTCTTATATATACTTGAAAATAATTAAAAAAAAGAAAGCAAAATAAAATAAATCCAGATGGACAATCACCATAAATATCGGATGATTCCTGCAATTTTTAAACAAAGCTTTGCAATTTTATAAAAATGTCAGTAGCTACAGTTGTGTAAATTTGGTGAGTCCACACCATAACTGTTACCTAAAAGGTCTGCAGCAATTCACATTCCCAATTACCTTGAAATAAATACACATTATACTTGAAATATGTTCAGATATATACACTATATTAATGAATAAATAAATAATTGTTTTCAGCACTACAGTTATGTTGTTTACGATTTTTTTAACTTTCTTTTAACATGACATCAAAACTATGCAGGCACACTCCAATCAGATGAAACTATTAGACAGTAGCTACAGGTGCATCAGAGAAACCAAACCAGGGTTCTAAATTTTGCATTCACATTCCCATTTAAATTGGTCCACTTCTCATCCAAAAACCTCACTAGATTAAACAAAAATGAGTGAGGGGAGCACTAAGCTAAAGCTTAAATCAAAGATCTGCTGAAGATACACAGCACCCTGAATGCCTGTCACCTTAGAAGTTAGTTTAGAATCTTTGTGAATAGATTCAGCAGCTCAGGAGCTAGAACCTTCCCAACTTTTCTATTAACAAATGCTGTAACATTGCTTTCTAACAGTCATTTTAATCACCGCTTGTACATCTCCAAAGAATTGCAAAATTAGGAAATAATAGCCTGTAGCCTATTTTTAAAATTAAATTCTCAGGTGATCAGATACACAATTAGTCTCCATTTCTACCTCTCATTTCTCAGGAGCAATTACATCTGAAGACTAATAATTGGTGTCTCTTTTTGAGGGACTCTCTGGTGCATACTGTACATCCATTTCAGTGACAAGAAAACTGCAAAAATCCTGTACCTTGTGAAACATTAAAGAGCTTTTTATTGCTAAGAAGCAAATGCACACTGATTAAGCAGAAGAAAAACGTAAGTGAAGCACTGTCAAAACAAAATAAAATGTATCATGCCAACAGTAAATAACCTGATGCAGTTTTTACCCAAACTGACACTGCAATATAAACTCAGGGTTCAGTGCATTTGCTTCCATTTCTGAAGCATCTCAGGGAAGATGCTTAATTTGTCAGGCAAAAGGTACTGGCACACCTTAACTTAGAACAAAATGAGGATTCCTGTCAAGTAGCCCATTTTCTTCTACCCAGCACCACCACACTCTGCTGAAGTCTGAAGTACAACTTCAAAAAACAGGACAACAAACAAGTGGATTCCTATGTAGGTTTCCAAACAATGCACTTTGATCACCAAAATTTTCCAGCCGCCTCTACTGTGCAGAAATTGTGTCCTCCTTAAAATTTCTTCTGCCTAAAACCCCACAGCAAATTGCTACTGAATGGGGTGAAGCATTTAGGTGAACAATTTTGACCACTTCTTCCACTTTATATTGTGCCACTCCCTACAAAACTCCCAAAATGACTGCGGGGAAAGAGAGCTAGCAAACAACTCAGCACAATAACAGAGATGAAAAGTAACTACTAGGCTTATTTTAAAGAATTGTGAAAAACAGGAATGCTAATGCCAAAATCTCCCCCACCATCATTACATGAGGATGGGAATGAAAAATCTAACATGGCATCATTTTACTACAAAACACTCCTGCAATAATAAGCACAGAATATTTTTAACAAGCATCTTCAGTGTAACAGCTTGTTTCTTTGTAATTCTATTTATTAATGTTATTTAAATAACCCTTACTACATTGTAAAAAGATTCATCTGCAAAATTCCAGACGGAGGAAACCACACTTTTTCAGTTGCTAGTATGTTTTGTTTTCTGCAAGACTGAGTTCATAGGTAAGTCTCTCTACTTACAGAAAGTTACCATTCCAAACAAGGAAAAAGCACAAGAGATAAGAAAGGATTTATGAAGTTAAGGGTATCTGTGACCCATCTCCAGTAAAGAGAAAAAACACAGTAATTATGTGTGTTTACTGAAAGTACTAACAAGACATAAATGTGTGTAGTCTTCTGAGCAATGCTGTGCTCTCCCCAAGCTGCTTCACTTCATCTCACACACACTGCAGTCATGAGGCCACTCAGGGGAGTCTTTAATTCTCATATATACAGAAATCCACTAAAAGGTTGTAATCCATAACACCTGGGACAAAAATCAACCCTCAGGAAATAACCTATTTTTTCAAGTCCTGGGGCTTTTCCCTTCCAATTTCCTTCTAATTACAGCCCTGGATCATCAGAAGTTCTGAGTCGCACATACACCTGCTCCCCCAAAGTCATTTGCTTTGGGAGTATTTCAGCAGTTTTCTTCATTAGGATCCAAAAGCTTGGAGCTAAGTGTTGCCACGTCTGCTGAACTGGAGAGAGGTATCAACCATGCTGTGCCAAAAGCCTGCCAAGTCTAGGCAGCTTTTACTTGAGGAAGAGGGGGTGTTGTTTTTTTGGGGGGAAGTTTGTTTGTTTTTAAAGAAACCTGCACACAAGAGGAAACAGCAGACCGGTATAAACTGTATCACAGACATACATGTGTGCCAACGAGTCCCATTGGTAATGGCCACAAAGAATCTGGAAAAGTCTGTTTAAATCATTATTGCTGCAGATTTCACTTACAGAAACGATGAGGCACTCTCAAGGTGAAGGAGATACAGCAGTCTTACTTCAGCTGTTTTGAAAAGACTTCGTAATACTTCAAAGATTTTCATCTTGGATGTATGGAAACACTTAAATTCCAAGATACAGACTGGAGACAATCAAGTGTACAGTAGTTGGAGAGCAGGAAAGCCAAGGAAAACAGAAAAGGGTGTTTCTTTTTGTTAGCTGACTTCCACAGAACTGACAGGCTTTATGGAGCACAAAGAATGTCTTCCAGTCAAATGCACAAATGGATTTCCCTATTGTCTGAAATTTTAAAATGTGTTCTCAATTGAAAAATACAGTGAATTTTTAAAGAAACATCTGTGGTTTTTTCCCACCTCTTCCCCTCTCTCCCACTAAGCAGCACCACGTGTTTGCACAATTCAAGCAGAATTTACATGAAACGGGTTTGTCATGTGCTGTCTTATACCGGGCAAAGCTGAAACTGGAGTTTGCTGGATAGTTATGTTTTCTCCTCACCAGAAGATGTTGAGGTCTTTGTGCATCAAAAGCGGAGGGATGCTGCTTCGATGAGAGATGTCCCTGTGGAATGAAGAGGATAATTCGGATGTGCTGTAGCTGACTGAATGGACTGCTGTTCAACTTAAAGTTCTCAGATTCCCTGATGATGGATTCCGAAGCACAGATATTTGAGACTGTTCTTTTTCTGAGAACTTCAGTGCTCGTCCAAGCAGATGACTGACAGAGGATGTATCTTTGCATGACAAGTTGTTGAGAAGATGTTGTGGTGTGTGCTTTAGGGTCATTTCCTCTGTTAAATTCACTATTAAAGTATTTGGGTTTATTTCTGAATAGATTTAAACAGCAGGCTTATCTTGAACAACCAACCTCCATTCAGTACAGCAGGTCTTTGCGAGCTCCAAAAGTCTATTTATGTAGTCATGTTGTGGTGCTTTTTTTCTCCCCTACCTACATCTATACTTTGAGGTTGTTCTGTGCTAGCAATCTGGAAAAAAAATTCATCTTTAGAAAGGCTGGTTAGTTTGTTGGATTTATGTCAGAGGAGAGCATGCCAGTCGGTAAAAAACAAACAAAAATCAGAAATCCCACACACAAGTACTGCTTTTTTTCCACAGTAAGTAGACAGAAAAAACCCAAGTCTGCCTATATCTTTTGTAATTTACCAATTTAATGGGAAGTCTACCTAAAGATTCCAATTCCAACTTTATTTTACTTCTCTTTAAGGGTACGCATCCTACATAAGGACAGTGATATCACAGAAAAGAAACAAGGCTGCATCTTCAAATGACTACCAGCTACTCATTTTGTGTTTTAGTAAGACAGAAACAATACTTGTTACTACAAAAAGAGCATTGTTCAAAGTACAGAAGTTTAGAAATGTAGAGATAAGAAAATCTTGATATATTTAACATACCTTCAAAGTTTTACACAGAAGAGAAAGCCTCTATAGTAAAAGTACTAACAACATAACACTTACCAACGCATTTTTCAGCCAGTTCTCCTAAGAAAGGATCTGACAATTTGGGGCTCCAATCCCTGGTATGAATTTGCAAAATGTGCTTTCGTGCCTGATTTAAAAAAAAAAAAAAAAAAGAAAAGAAAATGAGATTAAAAAACTAGCAAGTCAAATCCATGTCATTGAAAAAAATATTCTTTCTTCATGTTAATCTATAGTTACTTTACCTGCTTTTGCCATGTAACTGAGACACATAAAATAGAGCTTAGCACTCCAAAGTCTCTCAGGAGCAAAGCTTTTCCCTTCTTTTTAATTTCGTATACAAGCAGTACTTTTTTCACCAGTTACACATTTGAATTCGTTTGATCAACATTATTATACATGAACTGATCAAAACTCATGTTCTATTAGGAATTATCAGTTTTATAACTTCATCTTTAATTACTGCACCTATGACTAACAGGTTCTACTGTCAAAGGCCTCACCAATTAATGCACTGCTGAGTAGTACAGCACATACACATGAATCCCAAAACAATTTCAGCTAAAAGTTCTATAGAATCTAAATACATCTATTCATATACAAAGTACATTTAATTTTAAGTATAAATTCATGAAGTATCACGGCTGAGTTTATGTAAGTTTAGAAAAAGGAACTGAAATGTTCCTGTTGCCAACATTATAATGCCTAGCTGTGCATCTACATTTTTACACGCTTAGAAGTCTAGAAGATTTAAAGTTATTTTCTCTTACCGTAAGTTTCAAGCCCCCAAATAGTTAGAGTTCGTTAGACAAATCCATAATTGTGAGATAAGCAATTCAGTTTATTGTGAATAATTTACCTCTGTTTAGTTTTAGCTATATCCTAAAGATTTGAATCTCAATATAACTTTATGTATACAATCTGTTTGTACTAAAAATGTCTTCCTAAAATTAAACATTCTTACCAGCAATAATGAATATTTTTATTTCATAAGCTTGGTTGTCAGGCATTCAAATGTTTAATATACTAAAGATGTTTATTAATAAATCTCCTTTCCAGGTTTTACCTTCTTGTCAGGCAAGTTGAAAAGAAATTCCCTGTCAAAGCGACCAGGTCTCCTGAGTGCAGGATCTATAGAATCCAGTCTGTTTGTAGCACCAATTACAACTATTTCACCTCTATTATCCAGTCCATCCATGAGGGCAAGAAGAGTAGACACTATAGAGCTACAAAAGAGTTTTCAAAATAAGAAAGTGTAAGGAACACTGCAAGAACTTTTGCATTTTCAAATGCAAGATTAACACATTCAAAAGAAAAAAGCTAAGCTACAAACAGGTGCATGATAGTTTCAAGTCTCATATGTTCCACTGGCCTCCTGGTCTGCTAACCAAATTTCTCTCAGCAGAGTGGAGGGAGATGGACATATAAATACCACCACCTACAGAATGACAGGTACAAGTGTGTAGTCATAAAGAGCACAGCAAAACCGAGATCAAAAGCAGCCACAAAAAGTTTCAGCCAAAAGCAAATTGTTGTAAAAAAATGTTCTAAAAAATGGCATGATAGCAACACAAGATATGTTTGTACATCACACCATTAAAAATCAAAATCACAGGTGAGTTCAGTTCATTGATAGAACATTACAATTCATCATGTTAGAATAACATTTTTCAATTGGTTGTGCTGTTGGGTTGGTAACAGACAAAACAGCTAATCAAGGAATGGCTGTGGAAATCTTGCAGTTAATATGTGGCTGAAGGGTAATTGTCACTGCAATTCAATTCACAGCAAATTACAGTTTGCCTGAAGGACTGNCAATTCAATTCCCAGCAAATTACAGTTTGCCTGAAGGACTGAAAAGATGACTTTCAACACCAAAAAAAAAAAACAAAAAAACAATCTGTCCTTTCTAGTGTAAGTGGGCTTCAGAAAAAAGTAAAAACCTTTCTTGTGAAATGAGAAAAAATTACATATAAGAGCTTACCAAGATAATGTACCCTATACCAAGATAATGGCAGCAAAAAGAAGAAATATTACCTGTGAATCTGATCTTGTCTGCTAGAACGAACTGGAGCCAAACCATCTATTTCATCAAAAAAGATTATGGAGGGTCTCATCAAGTATGCCTGGTATGCAATAAACAAAACAAAAATTGAACTATTACTTCCTAATTCATCCATCAACATTGAAAACTGGCTTCACTAGAAAGCATTAACATGCTAAACTAACATACATATTGAGACATCTTTGTTATAAAGTGTAAAGTCTGAAATGAAAACTGAATTTCCAACTCCAGCAGTGTTTCAAA
Source organism: Buphagus erythrorhynchus (assembly GCA_013400855.1). Lineage (NCBI taxonomy): Eukaryota > Metazoa > Chordata > Aves > Passeriformes > Sturnidae > Buphagus > Buphagus erythrorhynchus. Next base: position 1,492 of record VZTT01014833.1, on the reverse strand, counting down.
GCAAAGCAGAGTGCAGTCTACTTCGAGTAAGCAAGATGGCACCAGTGTACCAGTTTTACTGCGTGCTGGACAGGTTAAAGACAAACATACACCTTACACTCTGTTACAGAAAACATGATCTTATCAGCTCGTAGTTTGTTTAGACATCTCTATCTGACAACTACTTTTCTTTGAGCTACTGCATTTTACTGCTTTATGTGACTCTCTGTTCTGTCCAATCTCTTCTAAGCCAAAAAAGAACATAAAAATAGACACACAACCGAGGCAATCATGCACTCCTCTCTGTAGCATTTACCTTGAACATGTCAGTCAAACTCAAACTCACTGACTGATTTTTTTTCCCCCAAGTTTTACCCAATCTACTTTGCTTCATTAATGGACAAGTCAAGAGACTTCTTTCTCTGAGTTTCCAGAACAAGAAAAACTACAGTCAGCATTCCTCTATTCTTTTCATATAAATATGCCTTTTGGTAAAATCCTACTTAATTTAGGAAAATGTACAGTTATTTAGTTTCAATTGCAAAACTGTGGCTACCTAAACCACAAAACACAACATACAGAGAAATCATATGAAAAAAAATGTATTTTCCTCTAACCTGATCAAAAAGGAGTCGAAGCTGACGTTCAGATTCACCAACCCACTTACTGAGACAGTCTG
>VZTT01014829.1:554-12999 GCA_013400855.1 Buphagus erythrorhynchus | reverse complement strand
GGTCGGTCGGTCGGTCAGCGGGATCGGGGAGCGGCAGAGGCTCTGTGCGTGTGCTCGGGTTTAATGCCCCGCACCATTAACGCCTTGACGGGCCGGGTTGAATGTGTGCTTTGAGCCCGGAGCTGCCATGCGCTGCTCAGCGCTTCAGTGAGACGATTTGTAGTCGTGGGCTAACCCGTTACCGCCATCGGTTAGTTTCAGCACCCGTGGCACGGCAGCCCTGGAAAGGACGCGCTCGCCCGCAGCGCTCGCTGCTCACTGTTATCCGTGATCTTTGCCGTGCTCGGTGCCGGTCCGGCTGCCCCAGCGCTGTGTCTGCAGCAGGACTTGCCCCTCGGGCACGGCAGCAGCTCGCTTGCCTTTGCCCTTCCCCCGCTTGCCACCAGGCTGACCTCGCAGGACATGGCAGAAGGCACTGGCTGTAAATGTGGGCTGGTTTATTCCTTTCCCCGAGGCTAGATGTGCGAGTTTCCAGGAGTATTTTAAACGGAGTAATTGGAAGAAGAATAAGGAGAGAAAAGATTTACAGCCGAGGCGTGAAAATTCCACTTTGCAGTGTCATAATTCAGATTGAGTTTTACTTTGTTACCTGGCACAGAGCTGGATCTCCTTGTGTCACGTTCATTCCCGTGCCTCTTGCCTCTTTTTCCATGGTGTGTTTTTCTTTGAGATACCCGTCATTCCTTTGTTTTATGGCTGTAATTATTGAGGGCTTGTAGATATTTCTAATCTGTAGATTTTCAGTTGGCTAAACTGTGTCAGGTGACAGATGTGTCCTTTGGTTTCTTCCCTGTTTCATACAGAAAAAGGCTTTTATTTCAGTCTTTCCCAGAGTGGGAAAGCAGGCACAACAGAGCAGCATAGGAGCTTTAGTCATGAGAGTGCTGTTCAGTATATTAATTTACCTATGCCAAGCTCCAGTGTATGATTTGCTAAGAATAAGAAGGATCCATCTCTGGGAGGAGCTGTGAACTGTAGTTTTTTTTGTTGCACTTGGCAGAAGCCAAAGTTTCACTCCACAAATATTGGCTGAGCTTCCCCCTGTGCACACAGGGAATGATGGCTGTGACCATTCTGTGATGCCATCTGTCTGCTTCCCAGGTGTGGCATAAAGCAAATGTCGTGTGCAGCTGACCAAGCTGCTCTTTGGACATCACAGCAGGAATTTCTGGTTTTATCCCCAGAGAAAGATTTACTGCTGGGAAACATTTGGCTGGAGGGGTGTAAACTTTTAGACAGAGTAGGATTTGGTTTGTTTGGCTATGTATATATGCAGATAGCTTAGAGCTACAGATATAAAACCCTATTCTTTTTATTGAGATTGTAATAAAAAAGAGACAGAGGTTAGATCCTGGCAGGTTGTCGGGTGTGATATATGTGGAATTGCAGCAGGACGTTTATTTCAGGTGCAGGGGGGAAACGGAAAATGAGTTATCCAGGGGAAAAAAGATAAAGAAATGAAAGAGTACTTGAGTGCATATTGGGGATGTAGTAAATATAAATATACTATAGTCAGAGAGGGGCAGAAAAAGCTTGAACTTTGGGAGACTGTAATGGAAAGCCAACAGAAGAATTCAGGTCTTCCCTAAGCTTAAGAGTTGTGGGCAAGAAAATTCCACTCATCTTTGTTTGGTTGTGTAGGCCAGAGAATACAAAGGCTTGAAAATACACAAAATAAAGGACAATAAAGAAATGGCATAATTTTTTTTTTGCTCATTTCTTACAGTAGGTTATATCATTTGAGTCTGTTTGCATTATTTCATTCATTTTTTCAGCTTTTAAATTTGGCGGTGCTTAGCGCAGCCAGGAAATCCTTGTTTCTTCATCCCCCAAAACCCTAATGCAGCCAGGAAATACTTGTTTCTTCTTCCCCAAAAAACCTAAAGGACTGACTCAGGAGCCTCATCCTTGCTTGGCTTATCTGACTCTGGTTAGTCCACAGCTCCTGGATCTATGCTAACACATGGTGTGATTTTACCTCCCATAAAATGAACAGCAGGTTGTTTTCCCACCCAGTCTGAAATGTGTGCAGTTTGCAATACCTCTTAAAGCAAGCAGCCTGTGGTGTTGGTGTCCTGGAACAGAAGCAAGCTTATTTGAAAGCATAGACACAGAGGAAACTGGAATTGATCTAGGTTTAATTGCATCTCAGGAGTAAGTTTGTAAATTCCTTGCCTCTCTTCAAGTTTCTGATTTTGTAAGCCCAGGTGAGAGGATGGTCATCTCATTAATGTATTGCATTAAATGCAATCTTAAAATCTTAACATAGGTCTTAATATATTTAAGATCCTGTATTTATAAGAAGAGACAGTGGAAAACTTAAAATTTTCCTTCATCATTTTCAGTCTTCTATAAAATGGGAATACTTATTGCAGTTCTTGGAATCTGGTTCAGCTCTTCACTTGTAAAAGCAGATTCTAAGGCTGTGACAACATCTCTAACTACAAAGTGGCCTTCAACTCCTTTGCTCCTTGAAACAAGGTAAGTGCATTGTGATTTTTTCCATAGTCAAATCAGAATATGCTTAGAGGGTAAAGTAAGGTGTTTTCTTTATTTTGTGGCACTTTGGTTTCTGGTCACTGCCAACAGTAACAACATGGGAACGTAATCACTGCTGTGCATGGGGAGATGGGAGGAGTATTTTAGAGGAGACAGTAGTAGGTTTTTTTGTGTGATAAGTTCTTTCATTTTGCATTAGAACAAACATTAATAACCATAAACAATTGCATAGTTGGTATTTTTTGCCTCATGAAGTTCTACTCAAAGCATTAGATAGAGGAGTTCAGCATGGTCTTGTAAGATTCCATAGATGAGTGTATTTTACTTCAGTGTTGTAGGTTTTGATACATGTCTGCTGCTTGTGTGTATTTAGCTTGGTAAAGCTTAACTTTGTTCTGTGAGTTTTGCATTGATTAAAGTCAATTGCTTTGCCAAGAATTGTGCAAGTCACCCTGGGAACATTTCTTCTATGGTATTAAAGACTTCTTTTTTTTGAAGATGTTGTGTAAAAAGAAAGCGAAATGCTGTCTTTTCAGTGCCAGTCTGCTTAGCACTTTCGAAATCCCCCATTGCTTAATTTTGTCATGTTTTAGTTTGGAGATGTCTGTAGGACTTTTAGAATTTTAAGTTCTTGTGTGCTTAATTTTGTATCCCTTAAGGATATGGCCAAATGTGGAATTTTGTCTGTTTTACTGCAGATTGTTTCACATGAAAATAGTTGAGCATTGCTGGGTTTCATTCACATGAGCATGGCTTTCATTCAGAGGGCAGGTGTGTCCTAGGTGAAATTACTTTTCTGTAACCTTCTCTGGAGAAGCTGAAGACTGAAAACTCCTTAAGCAGTAAAATTCAAAGCACAGGTGTTAAAAGCCAGGATTTAGATACTGTGACACTGCTGGGTAAAAACTCAACCTAAGAAAGTGTGAAACAGTAAGGAAATAATGAAAATAATCTGCCAAAGACTTGATCCACTGTATTCAAAGACTTTGGGTAGGGAAGGATTGTTCACCTGGGATGAACTGCAGCATGATGCAGCACTGCAGTGTAAAATCACTGCTGGTCACTGCACTTAGCCCAGCACTGCAATTTGTTACCCAGGTGTTCAAGCAGCACCTGCCCTTGGATTGGAACACACAAGTTACTGTGACAGTCAGTGGGCTCCAAATCTTCTGTTGTAGCATCCTTTAGCATAGCAAGTATGTTACAAGTGTGGACATGATACAGTATTTGTAGTTAGCAATGTTTAGAGGATGAATTTCATTATCTAACCTTGTGTACATACCCAATTATATGGAAATTTAACATGATTTGAAGCTGTGACTTCTCCTTTTGCTTAAGAACTAGCAAACAGAAGACCTCCACCAAAGCCCATCAAAGCTCATAATTACAGTAATCTACTGTTTGTTTCAGCAAAATAAACAAAAATGTGTGTTTCTCATAAATGAGATAGCAAAGAAATGTATTAGGGAGGAGAGCTACCAGGATGGACACTGCTGCCTGTTGTGGCATTTAAAGGATCAGTAGGTGCCTTACAAACTGCTTGCATGTACTGTGTGTTTGTCCTGGTCTGCACTATTATTTGTTTGGGTTTGTTTGTTTTTTGCTTTCCTGGAGTGCTTTTCCTAGTTACACAGTTTTCTGGTATAGGTGGTAGATGCTTAACTTTCTGTAAAGCATTACAAGGTATTAGATTTGTAACTTGAGAGAAAATTTGTAGATCCAGCTCACTCTTCTCATCTTACCTAGTGAATTTTTATCAGAAGAAGGTCAAGAAAAATTCTGGAATTTTGTTGAAGCCAGTGAGAATATTAAGAGAGCTGAGCATGATGGTAAGTTTTTATTGTCTTTTTCTTGATACTGACTGATAGTTGAAAAATCTACCACGGTATTTTGTCTTCCATTGTGTTAGTCCTCATTTGACTTTTAAAATACTAATTTCAGTCATATTTTTTTGCTGTAATGTGTTCAAGGCTTTTGGATATCCATTTGACAAAAGCTGTAGTGGATGAATCTGGAACATTTTGCTTGCCAGGTTCTTTTTCAACATGGAGTATGAAATATTTTAAATGTCTGTTCTTTGTGTTACTATTTCTCAGTCAAAATTAAATGGGAGCTCTTAACTGATACCCTCCTCCCCTGCCCACGATTACATGCTCAAGAATGTATTCAAGTGGACTCTCCTGAATCTCTGTTGAAGTTCACTCTCATCCATCTATAGAATTGGTTGTAATGAAATTGGAGGAGGAGTGCTCATGTGCATACTCAGAATTAATGTAATGGGCTTGTGTTGGTATAAATCACACTAAGATGAGACTATGGGATGGAAAGATAACTGCTTGTACTTTGATTTTGCAGGCAGTGATTATTCTTCTTACCAGGAAATGCTGAAAGTGGCCTGCCAGACTCTGTCACCTTTGCAGCAGAATTTGTTGAAATTTTCCCTGTCTTTACGCTCTTACTCTGCAGCAGTTCAAGCTTTTCAGCAGGTTAGTACAGGAAATGCTCAGGTGATGTGCAGAGCATTTTGCCAAGGCTCAGGAAGGAGGGAGCTGTGGAAGAAAACAATTGAGAGTACAAATCACTACTGAACTATTAACTGCTCTGTACACCTGAGCTACAGAGTGGATGTATATGCAAATTTCATGAGGTGCTGAATTTTTGTCTAGAGTAGACTAAAGAATTGGCATTTTGACATGTCTGTATATTTTTTTGCCTGCTGCACTAAGAATTGGTGCAAAGATTTTTGTTAGGACCATCTCTATGGCTCCATTGGTACTTGTGGTGCTGCTGCTGTTCCTGTTGCTCAGCTGAACTTACTTGAAGATAGTCATCCATATATGTATGTGTATACAGATAGTGATTAGAACTCATAAATGAAAGTTCATTGTGTTCTCTCTTCTTTTTTAATCTTGGGGTATAATATGATTTGTTGCAAATTGTCTCACATTAGGATGTGTTTTATATAAGTAATATTGTAAAACATCTTCCTTGTTTATCTGGAGTAATTTTGTCTTTTGATATTTAACAAATACAGATGTTTGTGATGTCTAAGACAAAAAAAAAACCCTCAACCAAAACCCCTACAGTTGCAAGCCTTGCTTTCTGAACCTGCAACTAACCTTCCAGTTAATAGTAACAGGCTGAGAAATAAGTTAAGGTTTAATTCTTCATCTTGCAATTTCACCTTGCATTTAAATTATGTTATAAACATGGAAGAAGTACTAGTTTGGAATGTAGGAAATACTGTTTGCTGCACAGCTCACTGTTAGAATTTTCACTTGTTCTAAGGGCAGACATTCAACCTACATTATTATACATATTTTATACAGATAGCAGCAGATGAATCTCCACCAGAGGGCTGTACCCTGTTTTTTGTTGTACATGGGGAGAAAACATGTGAATTTGACTCTCTTGGAAACCTTTTACAGGCAGCTTCAGACAGGTATTTGCTTAATTTCCTATTACTGGATTAGCTCTTAAAATTGAACTTGTTAGACTTACAGCTGTGAAAAGGTTGTAATAAACCTGTTGTTTGTGTGCTCTTCAGTGTTGATTTCTCCTGCCTGTTCTTGGCACAGGAGTGGCAGTCTCTTATTTAGTGTTAATTCAGATTGCAATGATTGTTTTCTTATCCCTTGCTCTTTGATAGTTCTGCTAGGAAAAGGAATGTGCACAGGAAAATATGGAAACAAATTCTGGAAATAGCTGGAAACGTTGAAGGACAGTAGGAATTCTCAGGAGTGTGTAGAACCTTCAGTATGTAGGGAAAATAGAAGGAGCTGGGCTGCATAATAAAATGAGAGTTAACGTAGTAAATTTTGTTTTAGGAGTGGCTGAAAGCATGCACAGTATTTTTTTCTCCATATAGTTTTCTCAGCATTGACAAAGAAAACCATTACTACATAATATATTTAAAATTCAGATTTCTCTACAAGAGCAGAATGTGATTGTAGCTGCTAATAAGAAAAAGAAGGTATAAGATATTATATTTATTAAAAAAACCCCAACCAAATAACAAAACAAAACCAACCCAAATCCTTACATTTCAGTTTGTTTTCATAATACGAAAACGTTTTTGTTCTTATGTTTATATGATTTTTGTAATCTTGGTAACTCGGTTAAGCATAAAGAGTTTTTTGTCAATGTTCAGGCATATGGCATCTATAGCTCATGTGCTATTCTTCTGACTTATTTGGAATATTTTAAGTATTTCATTGCACTTAAGAAAAAATGTAAACAAAGAAGCTGAAAATAGACTTCCCACTCACTTTCTTGTTTGTATACTAAGCCAAAACCAGATTCAAATGAATTTGTGCCCTTAGCACATCTGTTCTATCAAGCTTTTTAATTTTTCATACAGAACTTACGAATCACCACGGGGAGAGAAATTTAATTGGAAATCTAAGGGAAGTTGTTAATTTTAAAAATTAGGATCATATTAGATTCAAAATGACTAGTCACTTGTTTCCTTTTCATATGTTCATTTTCTACAAAGTTTTTATCAATGTGCACCAAGTGCTGCCAGCCTTGATATAAGATGTGGGCATAACTTGACATATGCATTCAGTGAAAAAATGATTAAACAGGAAAAAAAAATGCATCTTGCATTGAGTGAGGAAATGCTGTAACACACTGTGGTATTCTTCACTGTTTCCTCTTAGGCCAAAGCCATTTTTGTTCAAGGGGGACCACAAGTACCCAGCATCAAATCCTGAGAGTCCTGTGGTCATACTTTATGCAGAGATTGGCTCAGAGGAGTTCTACAGACACCACAGGAGGCTTGTTTCAAAGGCTGAGGCAGGAGAAATCACTTATGTGCTCAGACACTACATTGCTGTAAGTATATTTGTGCATTGCAACAGAGGGTTTTGAAATCTAGTAACTGGCTTTGCTTTTCAAAAAGAAAACTGACCCAGGTTTGTTCTCTTTAAATCGACATTTGCCTGCTGTTGCTGTTCATTTACTTGGAATACTCCAAGTTTTACTATTTTTATTGTGTGTAGCTGAGTAATACAGAGTATTTTAAATCTCCTGATTGTTTAAGTAAAATTGTTTGATTTCACAAATCCCGACTTAAATTCCAGATTAATTAGAGGCTTCAATGTAAAGAAAAGTGTTTCTCTACCCATATTAGAGCATAGGAAATAGTCAGATCTTTCACTGTCAGGCCACTTAGTTACTTTAGTTACTTGATATAAAAAGCAAGGATTAACTTTAAGGTACCATTTTCAAAAGAAAGACATTGTTTCTGTAGTAATTTTTTTACAGAACCACTTATAATTTCTAGTGCAGTTTATCCTGGTTTCCATCTTCCTTCACTAAATTATGCCTAGCCACTGGATTAGTATTTAAAACTACATTTCAAAAGGTGTGAAGAACTGGAGTTCTTTGATTTGTTACATGAATATTACTAAGTACTGCCAAAACCTGCAGTGTAGCAGTCAGGCTTGAATGTGGGGAAAAAAAAAAGGGCATCAGCTGGTTCACTTCTGATATTACTTGTACTTTTAATAAAATAAAGTCATACATTGCATCCACCACTTTCTTTTTATAAAAGGAAGTAGTTGTTCATCAGTATAGGGAGGAGTACTTACATTCAAAATTCAGTGTATTACACTTTAGATCTTGGTGCTGTTATGTGACTCCTGTGTATTTCAAAACACTTTTAGAAAGTGATCATATCTCTGTCTTTAAAGGCAAAACTAATTATGCACCTGTCATTTGTAATTACTCTATTTTTTGTCATTCTCTGTGGTAACTCTTCAGTGAATGTTTCATTTTTGAACTTCACAACTGAAGTCCCTTTCCACCCTCTATCTGATTTGATGATAGGAATCTATCTCCCTCTGCTTTGCTCACACCCTGGATCCTGAAAACATTGTGTTCCTCTTTCCTTTGTGGATTTTGATATTTTTTTGGTTCATAGAGAGAATTCTTGCTTGCTGAACTTCAAGAAGTGTGTTGAAAAACAGTAGGAAATAAAAGTATTAGAGTATGTTACTACAGAGTCACTCACAGTGTTTGTTTCTCTCTACCTGTTATGTCTGAAATACCAGACTGAGATTTCTTAGCTTTGGGAAGTGATAGTTTTTATTTTTTGGATCAAACAAAGATGGCAGTATCACACTGTTGGCTTTTCCTTACAGAACCCCAGCAAGGAAAAGGTCTATCTCTCTGGCTATGGTGTAGAATTGGCTATTAAAAGTACAGAATATAAGGCCAAGGATGACACCCAGGTGAAAGGTGAATTATTATTTGAAGTATTTTAATGTGAACATTTTAATTTCATGAAGGTAATTTTATACTTGTTTTGCTATGAATGTCTGAATTGTAGATATTTTTCTTTTCCCTTTTGGGAGCATGTTCCTTATGAAGCAGATCTTTGCCATGGCACTTCCACATTTGTGAAATCCTTGAGTTGTGGCCCTGGACTAGATCTTAGTAATGGCACTACTAATGCAACTAATTTTTTTACCAGCTACTCTGCAGGTATAAAGCAAATTTCTCTACTTTAATTTGCCTTAAGTTGTCCATCCTCAGAGCAGAATGTGTTCCCTGTTAATTTTTTTTTTTGAAGACACAATTCTGCACTTTTTTTTTTTTGCTTTTGCTGCTTTTATAGAGCAGTGATCTCTATTCTACAAACTCTCATGCATCTGCCAAAACTATTTTGATAGTATAATGTGTGTATGCTTTTTCTTTACGTGTGCATACACACATACACCTACAAAACCTAGATTTTCCTGCTTTTCTGTTTGTGAATAGCTTGGTGCTAGTGGTTTTCTCTGTATGTTTATAGGCACAGATGTGAATGCTACAGTCATAGATGAAAATGACCCTATTGATGAAGTGCAAGGATTTCTATTTGGAAAACTGAGGTAAAACACAGTTGGACTTTGTCACATCAAAAAACTTTTTGCAGAAATGCTGATCTTTTGCTTTGTTGTTATATTTTACATGTCCGAGTTTCCTGTATGTGCTAGCAGCATACTTTTTATGTGGTAGTTTCTTTAAATTAGCAGCAGACTTTCTTACATGAAACCACAGAAGTTGTTTGACCCTTGTATCCTTTTAGGCAGCTGTATCCTGACTTGTCAGAAGAGCTGAAAGAGCTCAGAAAACACCTTGTGGAGAGTACCAATGAAATGGCACCTTTGAAAGTATGGCAGCTACAAGGTAATCTGGATAAAGGCTTTCAGTTATGGTCTGCAAAAACTCAATGTANNGGGCTTTCAGTTATGGTCTGCAAAGACTCAAAGTATGATTTCAGGTGTTCTGCACTATCAAGGTTGTTAGTGACTGTGTACAGTTGACAGAGTTTGACTCTAAATTCCTGCATTCTGTCTCACTTGGAAAAGACTTGTTTTTTTAAAGTGCCTTTTTTTGTAGAGTTCTGTTGAAATAGCTTTCAGGATTGTTTTCTATATTGTGAAGTACAGTAAGATACTTGCTGTTAAACTGACTGTTTGTATGGTCTGCTGAATGCAGAAAAGAAAGGAATGTGAATTTTCTTTCCATGATCACACTTTTGATGTGAAATCTTGAGATTTCTCAAGACCAGAGGAAAACTGTATTTCAAAGTCAGTTACATGCTGCTCTGGCCTCATTCCCTGGCAGATACCTATAAAAGCCTGTGAAAAGGCTTTTCATCCTCTCTAAAAGAGTAAATCAAAAGGCTGAATGTATGTTGTAGCCATGGGGAATCCACCTATATCCAGTGGAAGGGCAGATCCTCTCACCTCAGCCAAAGAAAAAGAGTGCTGGTCTGGAATCACTGAAGCAACCTGTAGGCAGCATACACTGCTTCAGTTGGAAAGGGTTGCTTAATTCAAGACAACACATAGAAGCTGAATACAGAGAAGATGACTTTAAAAGAGGTATCTGTAGGTGCAGATAGAAAGTGAATTTCCTTGAGTAACATGCAAAAATGCTGAAAGATAAAGTTAAGATACCTCTGCATTGCCTTGTTTTCAGTTTTGAGTTCTTCTGTTTTTTTTTCACTTCTTAGATTTGAGTTTTCAAACTGCTGCTCGCATTTTGACTGCTCCCCCTGTGGATGCTCTGATGGTCATGAAAGATCTTAGTCAGAACTTTCCTACAAAGGCCAGGTAACTTTAATTTTGACTCCTAGAAAGTTTTATTACTCTCCTACATTAATGCTCCTCGAGACAAGCAGCATTGGTTGGGTTAATTCTGACTTTCCTTTAGCTGGAAGCAAACACTTCCAGCTAAATGTTTATTCTGGGAAGTTCTTCAGCCTATGGTTACAAAGAGGATTTTATGGTGTTTTTCTTGGATGGCTGCTGATGTGGACTGGTAGAAAATTTGNACTTCTTCAGTTAAAAATTGTTTCAAACATTTATCTGTTCACAGGGTCCCACTCTACTTCTGGGATCCACTTTGCCAAACAACCCAGTCAGTCCCATGTCAGAGGCTGATGTGCAATTCCACTGGGTTTTGCACTTTGCCAGTGACTGTCTTTAACATATTCAGATCAATTTCAAAAAACACAGTAAGGATCTGGCATGGCCATCCAGTCTAGAGATATATTTCTCTTGATAAATTCCATTGCCTGGATTGTGAAGATGATATTATAGATGAGATTATCACCTCCTTTTTGAGTAGGTGGGAGATATACCTGAGATGAGAGTAAAAATAAACTGAATTCTGGTCTTATTTCCCATTACCTGATATTAAGGTGTTATTTAGAACTTCTTAAGGCAGGCATTGCATCTCACTGTGTTTTCAGGCTGATCTGTGGGCCGTACTTGCCCACTCTGTGATGATGCAATCACTAGATCCAAAGTAAGGAACAGAATGGGAACCCACCGTGAGGTGTGAAATCCCCTATTTTCTGTTGTCATCCATCTTTACATTTTTGGAAGCTGCACACTTTTATTATGGTAAATGTGAAATTAGACACTCAGAGTTGGCATGTGGTTAACATTTTTGTGCTGCTGGATTATACAGTGTAAGAAAAATGCTGCATCCTACTATTTAATGGTGTTACCAAGTGCAACTGCTTCTTGCTGCATCTCTTAATACTAGAAGGTTAAATATCTTAATATGTAAGGTACAAAAGGTAGGATAAGTAGATATCTATCCAATAGATAAACAGAAAGAGGATTCATAGCATGACTTTTTTTTTTTTGTAGAGCCATAACAAAAACAGTTGTTTCTTCGGAGCTCAGAGCAGAAATTGAAGAGAACCAAAAGGTAATGTGTCTAAAAAGTAACAGTGCCTTGGCACTTAGGTTTACATGTTGTTCAAGATGATGACCCAGTATTTTCACAAACAACTTTCACTGGGAAGTGAAGAAATGGTGGATTTTCAAGCATGGATGAGGAACATAATTAAGCTTCTTTGCTCAAATATGAAAATACTGCTCTTGCTAGAAATTTATTGCTTGAAAAGCAGCTATATTAAGCATTTTCCTACGGTTTTAACAATGCAGAAGAAAATTAGTTCTCATTATCCAATTTGAGATGATGTTTAGATATCTGTATACATCAGTGATCACTAGGAAGTCACAGAATAAATCCAAAACCTGCCATGGCTTTAGAATGATTCATACTGTGTGGAGGAAGTGGTTCCAGTGTTGGTGCTTTGAGAATGAAACTAGTGAAGGGATAAAACTTACCAGCTAAGTCTAGATGTGCTTTGAAACAGAATCATAAAACCCCCCAGGTAATGAGGGGCCTCTGGAGGTCCCTGAGTAGGCTCTGTTTTTGCAGAAGTGTTTCAGACAGCTCAGCTGTGTACTTGGCATTAGCAAAGCACTGAAAAAACCAACAGCCACCTGGGAATTTTGTACAGGCTTTTGTACAGAACTTTGTGCAACTAACAGTATGCCAGGTAGTGTGGTCTGGATAGAGTCCAAAACAAAAGTTTAAGATAGTAATGAAAAGAAATCAAACAGCAGTGTTTGCTGTATGAGCTATATTG
>VZTT01014827.1:942-33030 GCA_013400855.1 Buphagus erythrorhynchus | reverse complement strand
GTATTAACATATTGCCAAAAGTCTTCATAGAAATTACACAAGGTTGGAAAGCATCTCAACCAGCTTTTATGGAGGAAAAAAAACAGGTTTCAAAGCAGGATTTTCAGTGTTTGCTTCCTTATCTGTTCTCAGACATTGTGTACAATATGCATGCTAAATTATGCTGGTTGTGTTATTCCCTGCTTTGGGCGCTGGTGGTGAGCTAGATCAGGATGGCCAACCTAGAACTTTTGAGGTTTTTAGTTGTTCTTAATAAGGAGTTCACATGGCCAAAAAAAGATTGCCTGTCTCAGATTGGGTTGTAAATTGTGTCTCTTTTTAAGGAGAACAAGTACACAAAAACCCTTTCCTCTTTCCCTTGCACAACATTATGAGACAGGGACATGATGGCTGTCATTGTACATTGCCTCTTCCTTCAGGGAAAAAAATATTGAGGACAGGATAGGAGATGCAAAGAGCAGACATATCTCCAAAGCATTGCTTAACTTCATTCCAAATGTAGGTGCTCTACATTTTCATATGTGTTGGGTTTTCTGGTTGAAAAATAGACTTTTAAAACTATGGAATCAAAATCTTACTATTAAATTTTGACTAGCAATTTTCTGTGCCCTTTCTGAATTAACTCTGATGTGCTTAATGAAAATATGATTGCAACAGCTATTGAAATACATCATTTTTCAAACACTAGCTATTTCAGTAAATTAAAAATATTGATCATACGTCAGTTTCAAAAAAGAGGAACAAAAAAACAAAAGTGAACATTAATTTCAAATGCTTTGAAATAAAAAAAAAAAATATATTATTTTTTAGCACCAGTTCTAAATACTCAAAGCAGTGAAACACTTATTAACACCCCTGGGAATATTCCCTGTAGTTGAATCAATCTTATTCTCAAGTGCTTTCCTGAGATTCAGTGCAAATTATCTTTATTTAAATATCTTTCCATACCTCCCACATGTCTTTAATGTGCTTTTGAAGTGTTTGTCATGAAGCTTTAGATACAGCCATTACTAGGGTCTCTTTTTCAATGATAGAGAACATCTTCCATCTAAATCCAATCATCCATTAGACCATGCCTAATGTTCGATCTGTTTGCTTTGGAGTAGACTTTAAAAGGAAAATGTGGATTGAGTGAGTGGAAACAATGAGTGAAATTCTGTACAAAAAATGTATTCCTTATTATTTGTTCGTGAAAATTTGGAAAGAAATTTTTTTGTAAGCTTTTTAGTCAGTGCTCTCAGATAAAGCTCCAGCTGGGGATGATGATAAAGTACTGTGAACACCTATCAATTACACTAAACTGTTTTTTTAAAACCCAGGTAAATCTCTGTTTTGATGGAGTCTTAAATCTAAGTAATGTTTAAAGCTCAAAGTACTTTACATCCAGGCTGGAACTAATCCAATATCATGTCTCATAATGACAAAGAATTCTTTATCTTGGAGCATTGAGAACACTTTAGAAAAACAGTCTCATAGAGTTGCAAATTCAGGAAGCTAAGTTACTGTCTGTGCCAATGAAAATGAGCTCCTAGATGAAATTATAACCAAAAAATGGGATTTTTTTAGAGCAGAAATATGGGGAACAGATGATGATTATGATTGTTTTCTCACTGAGAATGAACATTTCTGGAATGATCAAGTCTGCAGTCCACTCCTGTAGGAAACAGTTAAATTCTGGAAAAGTTAAAAAAATAATTTAAAAAAGGTTAAATGGATTGTTCTGAGACATTCTACATGGTCTATTTAGTTTAGCAAGTAGACATTTAATCTCATCTGCATTTTTTAAGTGGGATTTGTTAAAAAAAAAAAAAGATCCCATGACTGAAAACTATAAAAAGAACCAACTGGACATTAAATTTGACTATGGATGTAATTTTTTTTTCACTTGGATTACCACATGTTGTTTGTGATTTCCTAATAATTTACATCCTAAATTTAAGGGACATAACACTTTTCTCACTCCCTATTCAGGTGAAAGTAGAAATTTATACAGTTCTCTGTACTGATTCACAGATAGGTGTGATCCCAGATCTTTAATTAGAAAGCTTTAGAGATGTAATACTGTGGAGAGCAAACATAATACTAAACAAAGTTTTTTGTGTTTGCCATATTTTAAAATAATAGAAAAGTAGAAAATAGAATGGAAAACAGAAACTCAGTGTTCATCCCTATCCAGCTTTTTTTAATATGACATTTGTCACAGCAGGGCAATTTTTTACCCTTCAACTTTCCATAGGAGTGGGTTGTGGTATTTTTAAAACTTTGTCTCTATCCATCCCCCTCTTCCTCTCTATTCTCTTATTAATGATTCACTACTTATTTGTGCTCCATACTCTCAGCAGAAAAATATGCTTTTAGCATTTTCAGAATGATTGCAACAAAAATGTTCAAAGGAATGTGAGTAAATAATAGTTCACAGCCACAAGTGAGGCTACATTTAAGATTCAAACACTCGAGTGTAACATTCTGATATCAAAGATATGTAGAAATATTTATATATATATGTATATATATAAAGAGATATACTGTGATGCACTTACAGCTTGTTTTCAGATGTACATCAACTACTTCAGGAAATCAAAATGTAGTGGTTGCTCAAAAGAAAAGTGAAAAGTCTCCATACCATTCATATTACATATGAAGCAAATGCCATTATGAAAACTTCATTAATATGTAAATTACAACATTTTGATTAGCACTTGCAGACCCCTTTTGTTAAGAAAGAGATGGAAGGAGCTAACCAGATTGCAATAATTTACATAATAACTCAGTGGTGGCAATGCCACCAAGAAGAGAACCTAGGAAGGCTATTATGACTTTTTTTTTTACAGCTTAACACAGTATTAAAACCAATTGTACAAAAGAAGGACAATATTTTTCTTTAAACTGAAAAACTCTTTCACAGGGTAGTGAGATGTATTAAAGATAGTCTGGAGCTTATTTTAAAATAATAAGATATGCATTTGCTAAACAAGAGAATACAAAAATTGTGTGTCATTGTACAGTGGTCTGAAGCCAAATGAAAAGTAGCTTTTGTAAATGGTTTCTCTACAGTTGTTTTTGGAGTGTGTTAGATCCTAGTTAGCTTTATCTTTTATTGTTTTGGAAAACAATAGGAATTTTTCCATAGACTTCAAAAGCCTCAGGATTGATTTCTGTACTCTCAGTTTTCAACCTGGAATATATCAGTAGGACATGTGAATCTCACTCAGATTATCAAATCACAGCATCATAACTGTACATTATGGCATTTGGATTTCTAAATTCAGATAATGCATCCAAAGATGCCCTTCTCTGTCAACACCTATGAGTGGGTTTTATAGGTCCACTAGACTATGAGTTGCCTAAGCAATATAAGGAAGCTAATACATTATAGTTTTGCTTATTCTCTATGCTTTAAATACTCAGAGCAGTAAGTTAAAGAAGCCTCTCTTTAAGTACAATATTGTGCTTTTTCTATTGCTGGTCTTTTGAAGGATGTTTCTATATTTGGACACCTTAAGGGGAGCTCAGTAGCAGTTATGTTTGCTCAGCTCTTTGGGTCACTGATTGTCAAGAGACAGCAGAGCACTTACAGCTGGCTTACAACAGCGTGGCTTTTTTTAGTGGTAACCCAGAAAATGGTGTGTAACAGAAAGAAAAGAGAGAAAATCATGGGGAATCTGAGGACTTTCATATACTTGCCAAAGTTCAGAGACCTCAGGGCAAAACAGGAAAAAGAAAAGAAAAGAAGAGAGTTGAAAAGCGAAGTTCAACAGCTCTGTTTGGTGCTACTTGAAAGTGTATTGCAGGCATCATACTAGATTTATCAAGAAAAATAACTGTGATCTTTCAAAATTAGTGAGCTAGGTGTCACATTCTGTTTGTCACAGTTCCACAGGGACTTTTTTGTCCCAGCTGACTTCTACAGAAAGGGTTTCATTATGATGTAACCAAAGCAAATATTGGTCCAAGAGTTAAGAATAACAGTACAGCTTTTTGCATTAAAAGGATATTTGGTTTCATTGGGAAAAGAGTTCCTATGAAGCAGGGTGCCCACAGAGAACTTCAGAATAGGAACAGATCAACCTGCAGAGATTTTTTTTTTATTTGGCTTTGTTAAATCTTTACAACATTTATAGATATTTTTAATGTTTTAGAATCCATTGTAAAAAGCATGAAACTTTTGTTAAACTTTGTAAGGGTATTATTCAGGATACTGTTAAAAAAACTTACCCAACATAACTGGTCATGCTTATAGGAAGGATTGGGCTTTCAGCTGGTGATAATCAGCCTTGTTCCACTGAATTCAGTAGCCTTATAATGGCTGTCTGGTGTTGCAGGCATCAGCAGGAAGAAGTTTATCATGGAAGTACAAACCTAGTTCCAACTAATGGCAGATTTTTTTAATTGATGGGATAAGACTAATTTAAAACAGATAAATATATTAACAAGTATCTATATAAGGCGTATAGAATGCATGTGAGACAGTACACATGAAGCAATGACCTAAAAAATATTCCTAAATGCAATTACTAAGTATTATTTACCCTTTAAGGCCAGTAAATTTTGACTTGTTTTTTGAATCATTGCTGTTTATGACATGACCTCCTAACCAGATTAATCTTTTCAATGGATAATACTATGGCCTTTTGGTTTTTAAATATGTTAACAAGCATTTATTATTTTGGGGGCATTTTTAGCCCCCTTAACAGATATGAGCTCTTGTATAATAAACAAGTCTTAATAATTGGCCTTAGATCATTTTGTTCACAGAAAAACCAGCAGCGAATTCCCCTTTGTGCCTCCTTGGAAACAAGAGTTCCTAAGCAGAAGAACAGCAGAGGGCAAGCAGTGGTTGGTGACACGACATGCTTGGTACCCTGCCTTGCTTTCCTAGGTGAGGTGACCAGACTTGGAATGTCTGGCCCAGGTTCTCTGGTTTGCCTGAACTGTGCATTGTGCAGGCTCAGAAGGGAAAGTTTGACACATTTCTGTTATCTTTCTGCTTCTTCTTTTGGGACCTGCCAGGTGCCAGTTAAATCTTTGCCATAAAATATTTAACCTCAAGCTTGTGTGTTTTATGACCAACAGTGCAGAGCTGCTGAGGCCATTCCAGTATCAAGAGACCAGGAACTCCACCATGCAGGAGACCAAACAACATCTTCTTTTCAGCTGCATTTTCACGTGGGCAAAGTGGATGCTTTAGGAGTTATTATGCTATTGTACATGCAAAAAAGGTAAGACTCTAATGAGGTTGTGGGATGAATCAGACTTGCTAATCAAGTCTGCTGTCCACATTGCCAGAGCTGCTGCTTCATGATAGCATAAACAGTTCCCCCAGACATTTTTGTTCAAGATCCTCTTCCTCCTTTAACTACTTCATCTTTACTTGCTGAAGTCTGTGTTCTATCACTGCTTTAAAGAATTGTAGCTTCTTCCCACTCACCAAGAGCAGGAAATGGCAGCACATCTCCCTGTATCCTCATGGAAGGCTCAGAAACATGCTACTCCAGTGACACTGATTGTTGTGGTTCGTTATGTTAATCGTTTAGTTAAGTTGTAAAATGGTTCATCCCTATATGGTTTCCCCTTCAATCCCAACTTATGGTTTCTCCCTTTCCCCCCTTTGGCCCTGTCCGTCACCCTTGGCCCCTCCCAAGTTTCCAGATCCTTCCCTGCCTGTCACCCAGAGCCCTTCCCCTGGACCTGTCAGTCGTTGAAGACCCTTCCCCTTGTTCTAGAGAGTTCCTTGTCTGTCATGCTTGTTAAGATCGCCTGTTGGTTAGAATTGAAAGTTAACGCCTATGTTCGTTGTTATTGGCTCCCTGTACCTGTCGCCCTACCTATTGTAACGCCCCTAGTCTGCTCTCATTGGTTGTGCTTTGTGCCCTCCCATGGGGGAGGGACCCCTATTTAAGTTGCTGTAAGCCCCGTTTTTGTGCCTTTTGCGTCTCCTTCTACTCCCGGTTGGACCCTTCCCTGCGTTGCCTCCAATAAACCTTATCCTGGACACCCAGAAGGCCTCTCCTGCACCCTTTACTCCTCCTCGGACCGGCGCTGGTGTTGCCGTGAGCTGCTAGGCTCACACCCTGACTCTAGGTGCTGCATCTCCTGGAGCAGGGCCACTCTCGGCACAGGCTCGCCTCAGTAAGCTAGCTGGGCAGTCCAAAGTTGGAGTGGACATTCCGGCGGGTAGTGTCAACTGATAGCCTGTGTCCTAAAAGGCCAAAACTTCTCCTGATGGAAGAACAGCACATTTCATTGTTAATCTGAGCAATCCACCCACCTTATGACTGCAGTCACAAACACAATGACTAGCAAAGTGATACATCACATTCAAGATGAAGTCCATTCTATTGGAGATGTGGCACAAGTGTGTCTCTGTTAATCTTTTAGAGAGACCTGGCTAGTCCTGGAGGATGGCACATGGAATGATCCCAGACTCATATCTATGACACAGATTTCTGTATCTCACTCATAGGCTCCCCTGGCCTGTCATATAATCTGTGTATAAAACTTGCCTGTTCCGTCCTTTTCTTATATCCATGCTAATTCTCAGGATGTACCTTCAAATGGGATGCCTATGGTTTTTCATATTCCAGTGGCACTGCTCTAAAATTCTCAGCAATAAGCTGAGCTGATACATCCTCCCCTCAGTGACCTGTAGCACTCTTACATTTATGAATGTCTCCTCCTCCTGCCCAGTTCTGGGGTGTTTTGAAGCAGGAGCTTCATAACCCTGCAAAGCATTCTCTGATCCTGAGGTGTTTTAGCTGTTTTAAGGAATTTTAATAGCTGATACTTCTTGCAGTGAGCCAGAGATGACAACCTTGGCATTTGTGTTCTGAAAAGGTGACACTTCAGGTTGTGCCTGCAGCAGGATGTGCCAAGAGAATTTGTGAGGATACAGGACCTGTTAGAGGCATAGGACAGCTCTCTGCAGCAGGAGCAAAACCTGGTGCATACCTGTCTATATGTCTGAGCAGTGCCTGGGCTGATCCAGCCATGGAGACGTGCCTGGGTTTTATCTGGTGAGAGGAATTTACCTGTTTTTCTCCAGAAGGGATCCTGCAGGCATGCAGAGAGGTTGGTCACAGCAAGAAGGCACTGAAATAAAACAAAGAGTCATCTGAATTGAGAGTCACAATTCCACTGATGTATGCACTAGATGTGATCCAGGGGGATTTAGTAGAGACATGAAGATGGTACAAATGCAGTGAAAATAAGAGTAAGGTAAATGTGCTTAGTCATCCCTTAATCACTAATTTCATGTAACTCTATATAATTATTTTCACTAAAAAAATTCATTGTAATCTCAGCAATTAAAGACCTGAAATTCAGACAACTTTATTTTCCATTACTGACAAATTCCACTGTTTCCCTTTCACCTCCTCACCCCACAACACTGATACAACAAACAAGATATAGTGAGAGAGTCTTAAATATTTCTCTGTCCATGTAGGAAATTAACTTTGGTCCTCTACTTCTATTGTGAAACTTGAAAAACCCTATCTATATTAATTATATGGTTGTTCCATGTCCAAATATAATGCTGATTATGCTATTGCAGTGTTATTTTCAACATCTCAGCCATTGTACCATTCACTGTATTCAAATATAGAGTGGTGCTCATGTGAAAACAACTTGTGGTGAGCAACACTCAAAAAAACATTAATGTGTGTGAAGCAACTTAAGGTAATAACTGTGGCCTTGGACACACAGGCAATCATTCACATAGACTACAAAGCAATCATTTTGTCCAAGAAGAGAGAAAAATAGGTTGGAGCAACAATTTGTTCCTAAAAAAACTGGAATCAGTTAATCAATTTGCATTAACTATCTGATTTATTTGTGTAATAATATGACTGACAATTTACAGCCTTTTCCAATAAATTTCAAAGCCATGATTTGCTGCAGCCATAAGCCATTTATTTTATAAAGATGACCTTTAATCTCTTTGATGATTGATTAATCAGTATATCATAAGCAGAGTCATGAGAGGTGAAGAAAGATTTGCTTGATGATGACCAATCCTAAAGAAGTCTGCATGTGTATCCAGCACACAGAGAGCTTCATTAAAGACAGCAGAGGAGCACTAAGAAAACAACAGTGTTTCTTAATATTAGTTCATTATAAAACACAATGATAAAAATAACTTCCACTTGTAAAGAGTTAGCCTGTTGTTTTACAACACATCTTAAATAAGAGGAAGATAGGTAATTAACCCCTGGGCAGAGGAGACAATGGACTGTAGCTGTGACTTCAACATTCTCCTAACCTTCCCCACACTGAGGTGCTGAGTAAGGGCTTTATCCTATTTGGTAAACACTGTTTTCAGCTGTTCTGCTTAAGGACTAGAGAGAGGGAGAGACTACCAGAGCTTCTCCCACTTTTCTTTTCCTCCTCTTCTGCTTCCTAGCCATGCACTGGGAAGAGTGAATAACAGGTAAGTGCTGCTTATCCTCCTGAGTGTTTAGCTAAGTCTGCAGGATTATCCCCCTGTCTCTGGAGATGTGTTTTCATGGCATGGCTGCAGCTGATGTAGTTGGCTGTGCTCTCTGAAAAGGAGTTCCTCCCTTCCTTGTGTCCATCTCTTCCCTGTCAGGCTCATGCTCCTGCTGTTTCTCTTTAACATGTTTGACACCCAGGTGAGCGTGCAGTAACTCTTACTAAAAGAAAGGGAAATACTCAACAACTCTTGTAGCTCAAGATTGGGTGAATGTCAGATCCAGTACAAGGGAGGTGTGTGGTGTGGGTGGGTGGTAAAAGTCCTTTCCATGGAGGTGAGCATTCAGCTGGTTCTGTTGCAGATCTGAAACTGAACCTACAGAGCCTCTAAACTGCTGCTACTGTGGGTCCATTCCTCCTTGGTTGTAGTCCCCTTGCCTCTTTTGTGCCTGTGGTCACATACTCAGCTGTGTCAGCATGATGACATGGGTGCCCATGGCTAGCTCTTGTCCTAACACAGAGAACAAGACAGGAAGAAGCAAAAGACTCTGGAGAGGTGTGTGATTATTTTACAGATTTAAGCTTTAATTTTAAAAAAGTGTGGTTTGGGTTGTTTTGGTCAAAACTCAGTTGCTTACTTCCAAACAGTGTATTATAGTTTGTTCATAAAGCACTGTTAAAATTAAATAAAAATACCTACCCCTGGGTTGTCAAGTGATTTGTAGAGCTGCATATGACTGTACCAGAAGAGATAAATGAGGAACCAGGACCATAGCTATTAAAATGAGTGATAGCTGAGGACAGGATGGCAATAGATGGGGAGTAGGTCTATGAAGTTATTCCAGGCACTCTCCCATTCCTGGATTGCAATTTTTTTTATCTTATGAATCATGCAAGTGTCAGATTTGATAATTCTTCCCCCCCTTAGCACTGTCTGTGCAGGCATAGTCTCTTAGAAACAGCAGAGTAGTAAGTCATCCTAGAAAGGAGGGAGAAGGAGTGCAAGCTGCTGAGCTAGGAAAGGGACAGTTGGAGTAAGGGCTCATTCCCTGAGGGAAAGCTGGGCACAGAGGGCTAGTGAAACCCAGAACATTACCTGCCCCATGCTCTCCTCTCCTTCAAAAAGCCCAGCAGGCCATTTAGATCTCTGCAATACCAGCAGTAAGTCTGTAGGCTTGCTGACCATTTTTCTTTCCAGTCTTATTTTTTTGATACTCAGCATTTCTATAGGTTATGTTAATATTGCTGGTACAATCTTCCCAGATCCTTCTGCCTTTTCAGAGACTTATTTAGTAGCATTTGAGTCTTTGGTGAATGGCTCTCTGCAGCTTTGTGCAAGCATGTTCCAGTGAGCAGTTCTACTGAGTGATTCACTGGATTCTCTGTTAGAAGCTAGATGAAGTGACAGTGTCCTTTTTCTTCTCATGATTTTCACTTAGACATTTCAAAACTGATTATTTCACTAGTATATATTACCCAGGGGAATCATAAGTATCTCTCACAGGGTGTTGGATTGAAAGGGAATGCAAAACTTCAGTTAAAAGTCACAGATGGTTTGATTGTTATGAATGGTAATGTTGTTGTATTTATTTTCCAAAAACATCCTCTACAATAGACGTGTGCTATTTTGCAATTTACGTGTGCTAGAAGACTGAATTGGATCCGGAAAAAAACTGAATCTCAAGTTTTGGGTTGACAAAGTTCAATATCTGAAATCCAGAATACAAGAGGGGCTGGCCTGAAACACAGTGATTTTTTCAACTCCACCTCCTCTCCAGCAGAGTGTATGTTTCCAACATATAATTAACTCTGGATTTTGCCTCATTAAGCCTTTATTTTTAGTGAAAAGAAATAATATTATCGTCAGTCTCATCAAACAGACACTACCATAGGCTCAACAATGCCATGGAGCAAAGCATTAAGAGACGAAACTATTGCTTTGAGTCTTAGGAGGAGGAGGAGGAAAGTCATTGGGATTTTTTTTGCATATATTAAGTTGGCTGGATGAACATTTCAACAGGAATGCCAAGCCAGCCAAAAGGCCAAGCCTATAACCTCTAATCTTAAGGAGCTGAACTCTATTATTTGCCATAAAAATTAGATGTTACCGAGTTCTAACAGATGTCTTCAGCAGACGGGTTTTTATTATTGCAGAAGTTTAGGTAAATGGAAACTGAGCCCCAGATTTTATTTTGTAGATTATGGGACTACTGTGCTTTGTGGCTGAGGCTGGCATTTTAAACATGAGTTATAAAAGCTTTTAGAGACCACACTAATTGATGTCTCAGCAGTTCTACTGAATCACAATAAGAGCACAGGCTGCCATGACAAAAAAAATATTTTTGCAATAACCAGTTACCCAGCAAACAGGCTCATTTTTTGCACTATGACTGACACTAGTTAGTGGGTCCATGTTGTGCATCTCCATGGAAGTATTTTAATTAACTGTTCTGAGGAAGCAGGGAACGGGGGTTAGAGGAAAATCTTCCTGAAGATCTGTAATAAAAACCATCTGGAAGATGCATGATGGGATATGAAACATCTTTATGAATATGCCCTAGTACAGGTGTTCGAATAAAAGCAAGAGGGATTAAGACAATCTCCATATTTGTGTTTTTATTCAACTGAATAAAGGTCAGAAACCAGTAGAAACCTTGTTTTGACAAAGCCATTTAAGCTAGGATATTGCATTAGCATGAAACTGCCCTCTTCAGCTTGAAATGTCTAATATAAATCTGAATATATCTATCTTCTGCAGCATATGAGTATAGTTCCCTGTGCCTCTAGCACTGGATTAGAGACCCTGGCTTCAACAGTGCAGTGATATTCTTTTTCCAATTTAACAATACTATTCAAAGGCACTAGACAGTAAAATGAACTTAATAATTTCAATAATATTCTTCTCTCCCTGAAGGTACAAGGCGAATAGAGTCTTAGATATATGGATCGTGTTTGCTTTATGAACTTTTCTGGAAAGAGTTTGCTGTTTCTTCCTACTTTGCCTTAGGGCATGCTATTTCTATGATGGGAGAGGTAAAGGCATAATTAAAGAAAGGAGGATGTTTTTGGTGTTCTGCTTTCCGAGTGTGCTGCAGTGTGACAGCAGTGGGAGCAAGATGTCTGGACTTTGTGAGCCCTGAGTGGAACTGTGAATGTTGTTGAAAATCAGCTTTCCATTCTTTTAGAATTATTTCAGTTACATTCATAAGCAATTTTAAATTACAAGACAGATTGTAAAATATGATGCTTTATATGGCACGTACTCCTCTCAGTAGTGTTTGAAAATAGAATAAAATAATAAAATAATTCCATAAAAAGAAAAAATACCTTGGTTTTACTTTCAAAAACCTGCTACTAGGGAGGTCAATAAAACAAGTTACTTGAGATTATTTGTGAAGTAAATCAACATGAATGAGGTAGAGAACATTGCCCTAGGGAAGCAATCCTATCTTTTCCTCTGTAGTAGACCAATCAAGGGTGTAGTCACTGCTTGTGAACCTCTTATGTTACTCTGGTAGTGTAATTAAAATCATCATTTTGCACCTTGACACAATTAATTGTTGTTTTTAATTGCTATGGTAGATAGAACAGAAAAATAATGTATTTTCCATCCTCAATTATCTTCACTAAGTGAGCACTTTATGCAGAAGGATATGCCACTTCTGTACTGCTTTAGAAAACTGTACCTCCTACTTTTAAATTGAAAAGCATTTCTGACTTGGAAGAGGTTGTAAAGGATGTGTTTGTCAGGGACCATATTTCAGTGTGCTTAAAATGGCTTTAGGAAACATTTATTCTCTGAACAGTTTATGAGCGATGGCTTTGTAAATACATAGTAGATGCAATCTGCCTTATTTCTGTGTGCCTTGTACCTGGTACCATACACTCATTGCTGGTGTTTTTAAATAGACTTGACCCATAAATCCATGACCTGAAGAAACCATGGTATGAAAAATGTACTCCTGAAGGCTTCCATGTTTTTGGTTTTTTTCTCCCCAGCTTTATTTCTTATCCTCATGAAAGATTTTTTTCCGTCCTTTTGAAATAGCCCATTCATTAAAGGATGAGGTTTGATTTATGTGAGCATTGTATTATTTTTTCCCAAAGAGGAGAGAACTTTGCAAAACTGAGGCGTGTTTGCCGAGTACACACATTTCGTGGCAGGGTAGAAAGTGGGACAAGGCAAATGCATTGTGTTAACTTTGGGATACAAGGGGAAACACAGACTGTGTCTTGCCTTTGCCATCTGGAGCATGACAGAAGGGAACCAGGAACGCTGCTACTCTTGTGGAGAGCATCAGTATTTAGAAACTTGCATTTTCTTGACTATAAACTTCCTAATTACACTGGGAGCTGTCCACTGAGGAGTGTCTGCATAAGGAAGTTGAAGTTGGCTCACAGTGAACGAAGGAGACCTGTGTCAAAGCCTTTGGCTATGAGCAGTTGATGATTTTGTCTTCTAAAAAAAAGGGTTCATCAGCTCCAGGATGTGTCTCCCTGTTGACAGTCAAAATCCTTGCCCTGGTTTTCCTGAAGGTGTTGTCTAAAGGAGATAATGGAAAGGAGACCTATCAGCTCAGCTCCATCCAGAGGGAGCACTGCCCTTCCTCTGCTGCTGCCCCTTCCCATTTTAGTTCAGTGGGAGTGATGAACAACGAGCAGGACAGAGATAAAAGGTAACACAAAGGTTTAGAGGTGCTGCTGAGCACTGCAGTTAGAGCATTTTGGTGTCCAAAGAGCTGAACTGTGACCAGAGACAGTGGGGAAACTGAGGCCGTAAAAGAGGGCAGGTAGGTGACTACAGCAAGGAGCTTGGGGGTGGTAGAGGCTTCAAGGGCTGTGAGGGAGGATACACAAATACTGGTGGACAAGCAATGTATTCAGTGAGATATTTTAAACCCTTGTTTTGGTTAATCATTTAAAATTAAGTAACAGCAGTCCTTTTGCCATCAGCTGAAGTATGGTCTTTACATACAATTATTTCTGCAGTCATATAATTAGCAGTTCAGCAGTGCAGATATACAAAGAGGAAGAGTGAAAGTTGAACATGCAGCCCTGAATTTGTCATTTTCTGACTTTTCAGTCCTTGACTTAGTAACCTGAATGCTCATCTTTTAAGGTGAGTTTCATGGGGAATATGCTTAAATTTTCTGTTTCACCACCTAGTTCCTTTGTTCTGAAGATTCAGTGCCGAGGTAAACTGTCAGAGCCCTGACAGCTGGCACCACAACAGAAATACTGGTGTCTTTTTAAGCTTCTCTCATAGATTAACTCCTCAAAGAGCTTGCACACTTGAGTGGCAGACCCTTCCAGATTCCACTTCATCATAGTCAACACTTTGACTTTTGCTGAGGAGAGACTGTTCAAGATTCATTTGTTCTCCACTGCGTTTCTAATGCATAAAGCTGATTTTCTAGCCAATTCTTTCTGGAAATGTGTTTTTCCTGGATAGAAATTGAAAGAATTGTACCCTGTCCAGTGTGGCTGCCTGGGTAGGAACAATAGCAAGGCAGCTGAAGATTTTGGTAGCTCTGAAGCCTGTTTCTGTATGTTTAACATGAATTGCTTTAAGATGATTGATGAATTAGCCACACCAGGGCTAGTGGGAAGGAAGAAAAATTTTAGCTGTGCAGTGTTTGTATGTATGCAATTATGAAGTATAAAATACATCCTCAACTACTGCATGTTGTCCTAAGGCAGATTTTGTACCTGCCTCTCAAACTGAGCAATTTGGGTGTGATTAGGTGCAAAAATGCATGATGAACAATGTAATCCTAATAAAGGAATGACAGGAGTTCTCACCTCAGAAAATGTTGGGTAACATGGTAAATGTGCATTTCAGTGTAACACACTGGTAGTAATAAGTTTGAACCATACAAGTTACCTTATTACTGCACTAGAGAAATAGCTCTTTGATCTTTTTACTTCTAAATTTTCCCTTTGTCCACAAGTTTTTTTTTTATCCTTTCAACCCAGCTAATGCTCTAACCAGGAATACATTACTGTGCTGAAATTTGAACAGAAGGCTAATTCCTAATCAAAATAGGCACTAATTTCTTTCAGTGCAAATTACCATCATTCATTGCAAATTTGCTCTCCTTGAACTATGCCAACATGTTGTACAAATTTCAGCACTTGGAGCCAGCTTCTTATATACATCGAATCAAATAATATACTATTGGCTTTTTATTATTTCTGTTGCATACTTGCATGAAAAAGAAATAGTGTCAAAGACAATGAATAAATATTGTTACTGCTACTAGTATGATGAAAAGAAATATTTAAACTTTTCTTGGGTTTTTATACCAATAACAGATTTTTCTTTTTTTCTTCTTTTTTTTCTTTTTTTTTTTTTTAAAGGAAATCCACTTGAAAATACTGAGAAACTAAATAACATGACACATTGTTTATCTCTTTGTTGCTGAAACAGATCATCCATTGGGAATACAGGGCTTTCAGGAAAAAGATACTGCTGAGGTACGAGTGGAGATCTTTATTCCAAAACCCAGTGGGTATTATTTTACAAGCATTGCAAAGATGGCATTTGATATTATGAAAAAGACACAGTGATCAGCCATACTAGGAAACTGGGCCTCCCAGTTGGTGTGCTTATCTGTTTTAAATAGCTTTTGTGGTCTTCTAGGTGTCATCACATGTATGCCTATACATACACTACATCTTCAAACACCTCTTCCCAGATACAATAGTATTTTATAGCACCATCTGTCCAAAGCATGGATTTAATAGATTTATAATAATGCCATCAGGCAAATAGCTCTGCAAATTGTGAATAGGGTTAAAATATACACAAAAGATACAAATATTAAACACAGCAATTATGGTTTTCTTTTTGGTCTTGAAATGTGTGCGTGTCTGGATACAATTCCTTTCCTCTGGTGCTGAGTTATAATGCATATCTCTATGCAAACAGGATTTGGAACATTTGTTAATAATTGCTTTTGTTCTTTCGTTTTCTGTTTTTTTCTTTCAAGATAAAAATCTCTAGTTTAATATACTCTTCCTTACATGTGAAAAACATTGATTATAGTGTAAATGAAATAATTGAAAATATAAAATGTGTGAAATCTAATTACCTGCTGCTGAAGTGTCTGCTCCAAATAGGCTAGCACTGGGACTGTTTTATTCATGGGACTTACTATTTAGGAGGAAGAAACTGCAAAAAGTGAGGAACAATATATTCCAGAAATTAAAAATATCTTGGAATGAGATACCTAAAACTGAACTTCTGCCCTGCTTCTTTTACAGTGTTTTAAAACTTGTAAAATATTTTCCAGTAGGAAGTTCGTACAAGGCCTTTGATTTGCTTGCTTTTTAGTCTTGGCTTTGGAAAGCTCCCAAAGAATATATTTAACATGTATACAGTTACCTGAAAATCTGAGAGATGGTCCTTATTGTAAAAGAAGAAGGTGGCGAGATATTTCCTAAATCCTAGGCAAATCACAAAAAGGCAAGGCTGTATTTCACTTGACAATAAGATGATCTTAAATGCTATAATTAAAAACAAGAGAGTTACTTTCATTAAATAGTGAACCCCCATTGTGCCAATTATTCTCATAATGTTTTGCATAATGCTGGTGAATCTATAATGCTTGAAGATACAAGATGAAACACACTGTAAAGACAGTGAGAAAAAAATACCACCTACCCCATAACCATTAATTGAGGGTTTTTTTTTGTTGTATTATAAGCTTTCTAGGTAACTGATGGGAAACTTCTGTTCACCTATACTAAGGGTGATTATCTGCATTCTGAGGAGAGCAAAAGGTTTTCACAAGCAATTTTCTTAGCCACAGAAAAAATTTTGCAGGAAAGAGGAATCAGATTTATTGTATTTATTTTTTTCTGGTTTGGTAATGCCTTTTTGTTGGTGGGGTGGTTTTTTTGGGTTTGGGTTGTTTGGGTTTTTTTCCCAGTGTGGGCCAGCTGCACTGTCACAACCTTGTTGTGTAAACACAGTGCAACAATGAGAGATTGGGGAGGTACCAGCAGAGGTGGGCTCTTGGTTTGTACACAGTGTACAGTGGTTTCACTGGTGTGGCAGTGCCTGAAGGGGCCCAGAGATGTCTCATCTATGTCTCATCTAATGCGTTGTGCTGCGACTTGCTCAGCCCTAAGCATCCCAGAGATGACTACAGCTAGAACTTGTTCAGAAAACAGCCAGCAGGAAAAGGAGTCTTAAGGTCAGGCAACAGGAGCAATGTTGTGAAACTGTGCAGAAATAGTATTTTAGGTGCTAAAGCCATTTTCAGCAGTGCCTGCTGTAACAAACACCACGGCAGCATCCATGGCTGTGGCAACAGGAGCTGCAGATTTCCCTCCCATCCCAAAGGAGAGGCAGTGGAGGCCCTGGGGCAGGAGAGGGGAAGCTGTGACCTGGCTCCCAGCTGTCACGTTTGTGTCCTGTGCTGCCAGCACTCTGTCTGCTCTCATGTCTGATAAGATGTGCTCCCTTCCCTTGGCTTCTGCTGCTCGTAGGCCCATGGCCAGCTTGTCTTCCAGTAAGTTGTGGGATAAATCTTCCCATCATCCCTGCCGTTGCCTTGCACTCTCCAGTCATTTCTTATTTTTAGGCATATGTGCTTTTTGGCTAATCTGTGCTGCCTGAGGCACGAGCCTTTTGTGTTCCTTTTCACTGTAATCAAAAAGAGCCTGAGCAGAGAAGATGCCAAAAGACATCAGTTTCCCTTGTAGGCAGTGTAAGCTGCGTGTGTTCATTGACTCCAAAGATGTTTAACACACTCCTAAAATGAAGCCCCGAAGATCTATTTATCCAAACCCAGTGCTTGCAGTGCAAAAGGCTGCGTTTCATTTTTATTGAGGATTAATACTATATTTTAAAATTAATTTCTTCCGGCAGCAGTGAATTTTGAGGCTGTAAGGAATGCACTATGTCCTAGAATCAAGATCACTATGTTGACTAGTCAGGATGAACTCCACAGAACTGCAGGCAGCCTAAAGCAGCCTTATCAACAGAATTCATTCCTTAAGAAAACTTCAGGAAACAATTATAGGATCCTTTTTGTTTTCACTCCTGGATTGTGTTATTCGGGGGTTTTCTTAATAGCGTCTTCCACGCATCCTTTCCTCCCTCTTTGCTTCTTACTGGACAGCATCAGTAGTGCTAACCCAGAGCTGTCAATGTTTTGGGGCATACCAATATTTAAATTCATTTTAGAGGAAAGGAAGGTAATGAAATAGTTTCCATTTAGTGACTACAGTCTGTGTACACAGCTATGAGAGCAGAGGGATGTTTGCCTGTGTGCATCTGTATATGTGTGCATGAGAAAGCTCATAAATAATAGCAACTTCTTTCTTGTACAGAATGTTTTGCATGTGAGTGTGTTTGTGGAAATTTCTGTATGTATTTCTCATTGTAAAGTGATAATAAAAGCCTTAGAATAGTAGCAATCCAACTTCTGGGTACTAGAATACAATACCATGCTGGATTATCTGTGTTGCAACTACACAATGGCAGTGTTGCAGCATGCCAAAATATCTCCCTCAAGGAATCTCATTTTAGTTCTCTGAGTATCTAAATAAATTATGAAAAATAAAAAATACAATTCATGAAGTACATAAGAGAAGTGCCTACAAAGCATGGCAGATCTCAAGGAAATGTTGATGTTTTTAGTTCTGTCATCCATCACCATAATGAGTGCCAAAACTCTTTTGAAAATTAGCTGTCTGTGATTAGGCAGGTTTCAGAGTGCAGGTTGTTTCTGTATCTGATTCTGAGATATATTAATATGAATGTTATGCTAATTTGTCTACTTTTGACCTCGAGCTTATCTCAAAGATTCAAGAGGATATTGCCTCATTAAGTATCTCACTCGCAAAGTAAAACTACCTTCACCTTCTCACTTCATTAGACGGAATCGTTACTTTTTTCTTTTGGGGAAGAGTGAATAAACAAGAGTCCTTCAAGATGTATTGCTTATTTCTACCTCAAGTATAGTTATCTTCTGCATACATAATAGAGGTATTAAAATTAGTATTCAGCTCTAATTCTCTCCAGTCTAGCTGATAGTGTTTTGATGAGTTTTGGAGTTTCTGCTCTGTCTGGGAATTTTAGTGATGAGGTAAGGGAGACAGACAGCAGCTTGGTTTTCATAAGCTGAGTTGACCTTGCAGGACACAGAGGCATGAAATGTTTATTGTGAAACTGAATAAATATTCCTAACAGGCAATGAGTATGCATAAAGGAAAACAAAAACACAGACACCTTTATAAATATACCAGACTGACCAGGAATTCATATTATTGCATTTCTCTAGGACAAAATCATCCCTCTCAAAATGTATGAGTCACATTTATTTCTAATATTGTAATTTTGATTTCTGCCTTTTCCTGGTATTGCAGAGAGGATATTCCCCTCCCCCCACACCTACCCAATCAGTGGGACAGTTTAGCTAGATTGTCCTCCTTCCCTAAAATCTTCCCTCCCTCTTCTTACTTGCCCTCACCTACAATTTGGAGGGGGTTGAAAAGTGGAATTTGCATCCATACAATGATCTAAATTGCATAAAATTAGATTGTCTTGAAACCAGTCATTCGAATTTGAACCTTGCAATATTTTTTTATTTAAAACCTAGAAAATGCTAGAGGAATACAAAATACTTAACATATCCTCAGTGTCTGTTTTTAACCCTTCTCTGAGTCTTATATTTGATTGTAAATTTAATTAAAAAAAAAAACAGACAAGAGAGGTCTTTCATCATTTTACCACTATCACTAAAAATAAAGTGTGCAAGCAACCTCTCTAATTACTTCTTTGTCTTTTCAGCCCCACTGTAGGTCTGTTCAACTATTGCAGAATCAGACTGACTTCTCTCTTTGACTTCCAATATCCTAAATGATCCCTCAGTCTTTCTCAAGGAAACTCTCTCTAGCACTGGGGATGCCCTCTAATTTTGATTTACTTCTGGCAACAGCCACAGAAATCCAGGGACTGAAAGTGCAGCCCTGTTCCCTAAACTCTGTAATGATTGCTTATATCATTTGATTTAGCCCAGTGAAGGGCCCAAAGAAGATTAAAATGCTTCCTTCTGCCGAGCTGAGATATACTGCTTTGCTGAAATATGTCCCTGACCTCTTCTGCTGATCTGTAATATGGAGGCTAATAGCCCTTACAAGTGTTATCCTACCTAGGGGGACTGCAAAGGCTGTACTTCCTCATATGTTCCAAGTGGTTTGGTGTGTCTCTTTTTTTCTTTCCCCTTCCTTTTAATCTCAGTAAGACACCTTCATGCAGTTTCCTGAGGGAGACACATCCCTCTGTTCAAATCCCAGCATGTATGGCTTCATCCTTCCCTTCTTACAGAAGTGCAGCTGGTGTTTCTATAGGAATGACTCACAGATCTGCCTTCAGCCAGGTGATGTCCTCGGCTTGCAGAAATGTCCTACTGCTGCTCAAGGAGAGGTGGGACCTTACTGCAAGCCAACTTGTCCTTCTGGGGCAGTTTCAGAGAGCTTCAGGAGCAAAACACTGCCCAAGGGTTTAAAATTCACTTGGATATGTCCATGTATTCATTTGAACCAGTTTGAATACTTGCTGTTTCCAGTCCTGTACTACTCAAACATTCTGGAGGTATGTGCCTCATTCCCAGAGTAACACAGATTTCCAATCAGTACTTAAAAGATTGTATTTAGTACTGTAATTACTAAAGAAAAATTCAGTCACTGGGTGATCAACGTGAATCACAGTGAAAGTGTTTTGCCCTGCTTTACAGGGCAATTGTAGACCTCTGTAAAGCTACTGTAGAGATAAGCTAATATTTTCTAATTCTGTAAAACTTGGCCTTTATTCTAGGAAGGAACCGAGGTAGTGTAGCAAAGTAAATGGTTGAAGGTCATTGAATGAATGATAAATATCATGCCATATAGAGAGCAGCATAACCCCCTGATGGAACTGGAGCAGTGCTCATCTATGCACACTGCAATGATGCTGTTTACTTTTGGGATAAAAACTAAATTACTTGTATATCCTCTTGGCTATCCCTTCCTTCATACCCTCCCATATTTCTCATGGCATTTATTGCACAGAACAACAATGATGAGAGATAAAGAGTATACAAATCTTATTTGGGCCACTGGAAAGTATTTGCATACTTTACTTTTTTCTTAGTTACTATGTGTTGAGATAATGTAGAGCACAAATGCAAATATTTTCTCAAATTATTAATTTTTGAAGAAAAACAACCAAGCAACAAACAAAACCAGAACAAAACACAGTAAGTAGCAATATAAACGCCAAGGCTGAGTCCTGGCTTGGCAGCAGTCAGTTAGTGTTTCAGTCTCAGATATTCCAGTGGAATCTGCCGGTGCAGCCAGGGGTAATATTTGCTAAGAAGTCAGTCAGATGTCAGCTTCAGCTTCTTGCAATTGCTCTATGTGCTGCTGAGAATGATGGCAAAATCCTATTCTCTGTTTTATTATTTACAGCTCACAAATATTTCTGCTGTTTTAATGACTTGTCCTCCATATAATGTTTTTGTTTTCATATTCTGGAATTCAGATTTTTGAACGATGCATCAATTAATTAGATGCTAATTTCAGGAGATTGGGAGGGGCAGAGGTGGTGATTGATGGAGGGAGTCACAAATGTTTCTCTTAAAAAAGTAACAATGCCTGGTACTTGTTATCCTCCTATTTCTTATTGCTGTTTTGCAATATGTTCTTAGGAGCAGACGTTATTTACTATAGAAACTTAAATGTCTTTATTGACAAATAGCAGGAGACAGACCCTCAGGAAGAGTGGCTTCATTAGTATGCAGCTTATACTATTTTTCAAGAATATGTTTGAGCCTTTACACTTTTTTTTTGAACACTAAAATGCTGATAGTAAATGACAGTGGGAATAAGTGCAGCTGGCAGGATAAAACCGATGGTTTAAAAAGCCTCAATCTGTTTTCCTGATCTGTTTTCACCATGTGTGACACAGTCTTAAAAGCTATACATTTTTTAAATCATGGATGCAGTATTTATAGTTGTGATTTTTATATTTCCTTTTGCCAGGGAAGGGCAAAGAACTTAATTTTATATCACACAATTTACAAGCAAGGTATCACAAAGTTCTTTTCCAAAGAACTGCTACTGGGTGAGGACAGAAGCTGTGGGAACGTGACTGTAATAGTAACTGCTTCATTTTAAACCCCCAGCTTCTTTTTTAAGAGCCTCATTTTGTGTAGACTTTTTATTGACGCAAAATGTCAGAAGGGGAAGACAATGCAAAGAGTGCCTGAAGGGTTTTCTTCCACCTGTGTGAGCAGTTACCACCCCTGTGCTCAGCAAGGAGCAGGAATTCCTTCCCCCCTTTTCCCTGGGAGAATTCCCTCTGGCCAGGGACAGCAGAGGCATTCCCAGGGGAGCCCTGCACAGCTCCTCTATGGCACACTCTGCTTTTCCCAGGTGGAATTCCCCCCTTCCTCAGAGTGCTGATGAGGTTACAGCTCACAGCCCACGGCTAACTTTGTGGCACTGCATTCACCTATCCAACACAGCATTTATTTTTCCTCTTCACTTCATATTCTTGAGGACCTCCTGGCCTCTGTCTCCCCTATGAAGGAGAGCTGATGAATAAGGACGAGTTGCTGTTAGGGCTCTTTCTGGCTGTGTAAAATCACACTGAGAAATGAAAAAATCAGGTTTTCATTAGGAATTAATAATCCTCCATTAATGGGGCCAGTGAGCTACTATCCCTGAGCAGCTACTTTTAACATCTTCCAGACCAGTTCCTATTCCTCTGACTGGCAGCCAAATGAAAGCAAAGCCTTGCTTGCAGTCTCTTCTCATGGATTTGTAGTAAATCAGAGAAGGTATCAACCCAGCACATGGAAACAAACCACCTTGTCTCTCCTTATTAGTTCCCACACTAGTTTACTTCTTTCTGGGGGCTGCTTAGTACCCTCTCACTCCTTCCTTCCTGATGTTCTCAGAGCTGCTTGCCTTCCTCTCCTGCACCTGTAACTCTCCTAAATGCATTACAATAATAGCCATTTATGTCAAAATTGGCATCTAATCCCTATGTTAATCCAAGAATTGAGCAGTGCAAAGAGATGAAAAACAGGTAACATTGATGTAATTTTGGAACACTGTTGCATATTTATTTCTAAAAGACACATATGATACATGTTTTGTGCCTATCTACACATGGGGGGAAAGGTTTTTAGTATACACGATCATGTAGTACCTTTGTCCAGTGCCTTAGCTTGAAAAGATGATCATAGAAAAACACAAGACTGCTGTTTCAAAACCAAAGTAAAATAGTAAAAAAAGACGGGATCCTATTTACTTATTTTATATTTATAGGTTATGAGATAAAATGTTTTCACATATACTGTTTATATCACCAAAGATACAACATACTACCTGTTAAACATACTACCTGTTAAAATTAATGACAGATTGGCCACTGAGCTTTGGGCTATCTATTAAATCTGTGAGAATTGTGCCATTACTGCTAATATCAATGTTGACAATTTTGAAAGCAAGTAGCATGATATTTTAGCACAATTTATTAAAATTATGGTAAACTATATGACAAGACCTGTAAATACATCTACATTGAAAAATATAAAGGCTGCTTGGCATGCAACTTTAGTATAGAATTAAATAGATAGTATTAAAGTCTGTAACATTTATTTATTTATCTTTTCCTTTTTTTTTTTTTTTAATTTTAAATTCACTGACTGGGAGAAGTCAGTGAATTATGAGAAGGTTTCAGTTCAAATATAGGTTTATAGTTACAAGAGAGAGGATGGTTACAGTGCTGGTTTAGTCACTGATATTTTATCAATCTGATATATTGAAGTTGGGAGACAGTCACTTATGGATGTAACAGTAAGATGTATCAGCTGTATTAATATATTTAGGTTCACATTTACTCTTATTGATATTATGTCAGCATAATCTAATAACAGAAAAAGTAATTGTGTCTTAATTTTGCGATTTTCAGAGGACAATCATTCTGTTTGATCTTGAACTGATACCTGGGCTTTGAAATGTTTTTATAAATTTATACAGAATTTAACCTTGT
The DNA here is from genome assembly GCA_013400855.1 of Buphagus erythrorhynchus. Lineage (NCBI taxonomy): Eukaryota > Metazoa > Chordata > Aves > Passeriformes > Sturnidae > Buphagus > Buphagus erythrorhynchus. The sequence goes on along the minus strand of VZTT01014827.1, from coordinate 9,545 downwards.
GATCATTTGGAAGAAATACAATACTGTACTCAAATGTCCCTCTTTTTATGTGAAGATAAACAAACTCCCTTGTTTTGGGTGCCATTTTTGGCACAGAGTTTGTCCACTTCCATGTGAACATATTTGTCTTTTCTTTGATAATGACAAAAATTTCGTGACCCAAAACAATGATTCCTCAAAACAGCAGCAGCAATGAATGAGAACTTATGGAAAAATGATAACATAAATTTGTGTCTGGTTTCAAACTAATGTTTTTTCCTACTTCTCTGATAATGGCTAAATATGTTCCTCTACTTTCTGTTCTTCTTTAATTCAACCTACTAATTGTCCAGAAATTCAGGTTTTTACCTTTATAGTCTCTGATTTAAAAAATCGAGTGATCAAGGCCTTTACTGCAATGTCACTTCTGGCTGTGTATACGTTTGTGTCAGGTAGGCACAAATGGTATTTCTTACACATTTAGGTCTTCACAGGGCAGGCAGGTAGATGACAGAATTTCTCCTGACAGCCCAGAGCAAACTGATACAATATAAATGAGTTCATTTAGAAGTTACCATCCTGTTCTGTTACTGATTTGTGATGTTCCATCTGCTAATAATGTATTTGTTTAGAGCAAGTTTTTCCATTCATCTTTAGCCTATTAGTGGGTTTTGAGAATTTTTGGCATGTGGTCAGTTATTCCAGAGGTCTCATGGCAACAGCTGGAACACGGGAAAATCTGTGAAGCCTAGAGATGGTTTCCAGACATTTTGTTTCTGTCTCATATATTGAAGTGGAAAAAATCTTTCTTTGTGGTCAGTCATGAGAATATTTTTGACATCCACTACTTTGTGAGTATGCAAGGATGCAATAATCTGGGTAATGATGAATACCAAGTGTTTTTCAAAGACTGCCTCTCTGCCTCATCAACACATCTGCCAAGATCAGGCTTTTTAATATTAAGAAAAGAACAGTCTATTTATAGAGTACAGAGATCTTGGGCTTTCTGAGGGTGAATCTTGCCATTCTAAGATGAATGAACACAAATGAACAGGGAGCCCTACAAACACAGAACTGTTGTGGGTACAATACATCTTTGATGCTCGTGGCATTTGATGTAGCTGCTCAAATCAGAGCAAATGGGAGAAGACTCTTTGTGTTGAGAGTTTTACTTTGTCCTTAGGGCATGAATCTCACATTTTTTCTTTCACTTTTTGGCTAAGAGGAGTTCTGAACTACCTACGTTCAGTCATCAGTGCAGCTCAGATGACTCTGCTAGCCAAAAGTCTGTATTTTTGAAATAGAAAACCATAGTTTATTAATCTCTGTTTGAATTGAATTGACTCATGATCACCGCATTCAAGGTTATTTTCTGCAATCAGCTTTCCTTTTCTATCCTTGCCACTTACCAAAACCTCATCTAAAAATAGCACAGAATCATCTCTTGCTGACTCAGGAGCTATTTGGTGGTCTGTTTACTACTACATCCTGAAATACCTGCACTTTATAATTGTACTTAGCATTAATTAGTCAGTGTACTTGCCCCATTTCTGTTACTTCTACATTTTACTTTCTAGTGCATATAAGCTTTGATATTTGTGTTATAATTAAGCTATTCAGGATTAAATTTTGTATTTTTTTCTTTAAAGTTATGTGTAAACTCAAGGTTTGGTGGCTGATGCTTATTAGTGACTGTAATTTCTGGATGGCTTCAGCCTTTCTTTCCTTGGACAGCTTTAGAGACTCAGAACTTTCTCTCTAGAAGACTACACTTGGTGCTTTATTGTCCAGAAATTATAATCATGTAAAAGGTATCCTCAGAAATCGTCAAGCCCAGCAAAAATTCAATATTTGCTGATGTTAACCAATTAAAACCAAATCCTAGAGAGCTTGATTATAGTTCTGTTTCTTTAGTATCTGCTTTTCCATCTGAAAATGATATTTCATTTCTCTGTTTCATTTACACCATACACAAACTGCTCAGATGCTTCCCACTGTCCAACCAACTTCTGTCCTCCAGCTCTCTGATACTCCCACCTCCATTGCTGAATATCTGTATGCCTGTTATTTTTCTTTTGTGTACTAAAGCCAGATGGAGATTTACCTGACTTTTCTTCTTGACCTTCTCCCACTACTACTTTGTTTCTTTTCTGTCATTTAGACCTCATTAAGTGCTATTTAGAGGGCTAATCTCTTTTTTTATTTGTCACTCGGCATTTGTGCCAAGGTGTGTTTGTTGGCATTTCGGATGGAGAGCTGGACTCTTGGGACTCACATTTTTTAATGAGCAGCCTGTTTGATTAGATGGTAAACACATAGTGAAAATCAATCACTTCAATGCATTTATAGCTCAATCTTATTAAGAGTATTTTTAATTTGCTGCAGGCATGTTCACTTTTTATTTCCAGTTCCAACCGATTCCAACCAGTTCAATCCAGTTCTAATGAGATCTCCCTGGCTCAAACCAGATAAAACCAGTTTAAACAGGATCAGACTGGATCAGACAGGATAGAACCAGATCCCACCAGTTCAAACCTGATCCAAGCAATTCCAAACTGGTTAAAACTGAATCCAATCCCAGTCAAACCAGATTAAACCAAGCAAACCAGTTCCAACCAGTTCAAACTGAATTTGACTGGTTCATCTTGTTCAAACTGAATCCAATCGGTTTAAAGGCTGAAATCCTAATTTTTGGAACCCAAATTTGGATGGGGGGGGGGGAATGGGGTGAATTTGAGGGGAATGGGACAAATTTTAATGACTTCAGGGTATTTGGGTGGCTTTTCATGGGATTTTGAGATATTTGGGGGACATTTGGAGAGTTGGTTGAAATGTTCATGATTTAGGGGAATTATGTGTAGATTTTTTGTGAACTTGGAGGCATCTTATGTGAACTTGGGGAGAGATTTGGGGAATTTTCACGTATTTTAATAAATTTTGGGATATTTTTGGCGGATCTGGGTAAATTTCGCATTATTTTTGTTGATTTTAGTTGGATTTGGTGGTATTTTGAGTGGATTTTGATGGAATTCAAGATTTTGTAGGATTTTGGAGTGACATTGGGGTTTTATGTGAATTTGGGAATATTTAAGATAGATTTGAGGGAATATGTGTGATTCTTCAAGTACTTTGTCTACATTTGGGGTGATTTAGGGGCATTTTGGTGGGAATTTTATGGGATTCTTGGGATATTTTGGGATATTTTTGTCAGAGTTTATGTGAATTCATATGGATGTTGGGAGATTTTGAATGTATTTTTTGCCTATGTGGGTGCATTTTGGTGGGAATTTTATGGGATTCTTGGGATATTTTGGGATATTTTTGTCAGAGTTTATGTGAATTCATATGGATGTTGGGAGATTTTGAATGTATTTTTTGCCTATGTGGGTGCATTTTGGTGGGAATTTAGAACATTTTGGAGGAATTTTGTTATGTTTGATGGAATGTTTGGGATATTTTAGGATATTTTAGTGTGGATTTGATGGATTTGGTGGCATTTGTGCTGATTTTTGGGCTATTTTGATGGAATTTTCTGGAATTTTGTGAACTGTAGCCCTCACTGATGCTTACCTGGCCCACACCATTGCAGCTGCTGCTCTGATTTTTCACCTTACCTCCAATTTACAGCAGAAAATGGGTAAAGCTGCAATTAGAAGGTGAAGCAAGTTGTGCTTTTCTCAGGTTGAGTTGGGGTTTTCAGCAGATGTTTCCCCATTCTATTGGAACTGAAGAGCAATAAAGTCCTGTAGTGGTCCCTGTTCACCACCTTTAAAAACCCCAGCCTTTCACCCAGGCTGAGGTTAGAAACACAAGGAATGCCAAAGGATGTTTTACTCCCAGAGCTGTCAGCCACAGCATCCTGCCTTATCCATTCTCCTGCCATAGTTACACTCCTGGTTTGTGCCCAGTGGGAGGAAATGTAATAAAATCCAAATCCTTGTTAGTAGTATAGAAAGATCACCCAGGTAGACCTGCTGAGCATATGCTGCTCAGAGATGTACCCCACACTGGGAAGAGGGAGTAGGTTTGGAAATGTGGGAAGAGCAAATCTGTCTTTACAGATCCCATCACAAGGGATGACAGCAAGCCATGCTGGAATGCTGAGCTGACCTTTTCAAACCTGATTTTTTTCCCCATCTCCTGCTTTCCAATCCCAGCTACATCCGGAGAGGGACATTCATCATCATTGACCATCAATACTGCAGAAGGGGAAGCAGAAAGCACTCCTGGTCCCATCTCCACTTCCATTTGTCATGACAGAAATAATAGGAAAGCAGAGCTACCCATAACAATCCAGCCTCTTCCTAAAAGTGTGCATCACTAGGAGTGACTTTACAGCTGCTGGATCAAAGGACTGCTGCTTTCCTGAGCTTCCTGAGGAAATGCCAGGTAAACCTATGGATGGGACATGCCCCAGGACATCCTCACCCTGCAGCACAGAGCCCACCATGGCACCCTTGGAGAGGGATCCCCCCAGGAACCTCGCTGGGGGCTGCTGGAGAGTACAGCAATGAGTGCCTGTTCCCCAGGATGGGGGGGAGGTTAATTACTGTGATCAAAAATATCCAGAGGGGAAAACGTTACACCAGATATTACCAATTAACCCATGAATCTAAACATGACAATTGCTGCAATTAATACAATCCTACACTCGCACTAATTACCAGTCTGTGTGAGGAGGATGGAAGGGAGGGAGGAGGGAGCTTGCAGTCCTGCTGGAGCAGCAGATCCCAATCCCAGCTGGGGTTACAACAGGGGGTCCCACCCAGAGCTGTGCCAACATGAGAGTGTCAGAGATGACCAAAGGGTTGAGGGGGTCTCTTGCATTCAAACCACACCAGGATATTCAGGCCCTTCCACAAAACTTGTTAAATCTTCAGTAAACCAAACCTGCTCACGGTGGCATCACAGTGGCTCACATCTGTGGTGTGTCCCCAGATAAGTGTGAATAAACTGCTGTGCAGCACTGCCATCACACAGGTTGGGACTGGGAGAGGAGCTGATCCCATCCCCAGCCTCATCCCCCTCAGTTCAGGGGGCTGCAGAGCCCACCATAACCATGCCAAGGGAGTTGGGGGAAGATATAATGAGAAAAATGACAGAGGAATTTAAATCACAAAGGTTTGTAGGTAGTTGTAGCTGAGCTTGGTCAAAGCACTATAGTCAGACATAGCATGTGAGCAGTGTGTCCAGACAGAACATTCAAACAACAAGGCTGAATATTTACTTTGTGCTCAGTGTTAAGGATAAATGAGTTCTCTGCTGTCAGCCTGTCTTGTGTTGTGAAATCAAATCAGTGCCCAGTATTCCCAACATGCCTAAATACAGAATGGTTTTCAAACACTCTCACACACACACATTTTATTCTTTACTTTTCTGCTTCTGTTGATTATCTTATTCGTCTGGGACAGGAGATTACACACCAGTAATGGGACATACAGCCTAGTAAAAATGGGCTTAATCCATAAACAGACCTTTGTCCTGGAGCTCCTGATTTAAAGGTATGTATGTGTATGTATTCTTACCGTAGGTAAGCAAAGCTCATGTGACTTCATTCCATAATGTTCATATGTCTGTAAATATGAATATATTAAAAATATAACTATGTAAAAATCTTTTCTCCTCTGATTTCGTTCTACAACAGGGTGACCCACTTAGTGGATGATGGAAAGGCTGTGGATGTTGTCTACCTGGACCTTAGTAAAGCCTTTGGCATTGTTTCCCACAGATTTTTCCTGTTCACTGACCTATGCACAACTTTACCATAGCTTTTTGTTTTGGGAAATGACACCATGCTTCTAGTCCTGGGAAATTAGGCCCAGGATATTTTACCAGCTATCATGGATAAAAAGCCCCAAACAAACCAACCAAGAAACAAACAAAATCCCAGAAAAAGCACTATAGAGATACAGACTGAATTTCAGAATTTTTCCTTTGTAAACCTCTTTGCTTCCTTCACCTTAAATTCTGGAGAATCTTTCCGAAACAGTTTTGTGAACCCATATGTTTTGATAAAGATTGTCACACCAGCTCAACTGCCTTATCAGACACCAGATTCTACACTGGAAGTGTGAATGCCCCACTGAAAAGAAAAAAACTGACAGATTGGGAAGATTCAGAAATAAAACAAGAAGACACAGGAAGGTGAGCTTCTTAAATTTTACAACTCACAAAACTACTTATTTTTCTTGCTTGCAGATTTAAAGACATATGACTGAGCTGTCACAGTAGCATGGAGGAGCTATAATGAATCATGAATTGTGCTGTCTGACTTAGTCAAGTATCTCAGCTCTCCAGTGCTTCCAAGCAACCAAAGCCTCCAAACAAAACAAGGTTGCTTTTGTTCTTTTGGTTTTGATTTAACTCAGGAAACGTGAGTTCACATTCATCTGTATTGAAAAGAAACAAGGGACAGTGCACCCCTCTGTTTTAAAACTTGAAAATATGCTTATGAAATGAGACTTGCTTACAGTATTATTCTAAACACAAGAATATTTTAACTCATGCTGTATTTGATTTGGAGCTATGTCTTCTACACTCCTCTTGAAACAGGTTGATTTGGTCCCCAGGTAGAAAATCTCCAGAGGTTCCATTTAATGATACTTCAGCAAGGTATTCTTCCAGTATGTAGTTGAGAATTCCAAAACCAGTGACTTTTTTTTCTGTATTTAATACTGATTNTCTGTATTTAATACCCCTCAACCACTATGTCTTATAAGAATTTATTAACTTTTCCTTTGAATTCAGCTGAACCTTAAGCACCCATAGCACCCTGGCAAAAGCTGGGGCAATGCTTGCCCACATTGTATGAGCACCATCTCCCTTTACACTGCTTTGAATCTGTTACCTACCAAGTTTCTTTGTTTCCTCATCCTTGTACTACAAGGGACAGNTTGAAACAGGTTGATTTGGTCCCCAGGTAGAAAATCTCCAGAGGTTCCATTTAATGATACTTCAGCAAGGTATTCTTCCAGTATGTAGTTGAGAATTCCAAAACCAGTGACTTTTTTTTCTGTATTTAATACTGATTTTTTTCTCTCCCTCCACCTCCATTAGTAAGCCCTGCTCTGAGCAAGGGTATATGACACAGAAAAATGGGTTGGCTTCAAAACTCTTTTGGTGCTCTATTTTGAGTGGTAATTCACTTTTTCTATGTTAAAGGTAACCAGTATTTTATCATGTGTTGCTATTATATGCATTCTTGCATATATATATACACATATTTAAAAACATCTTTCTGTAGGGACTGTGTCCACAACAGGTTAAATAGGTTGTTTCCCCATTAGGTTTTTTGGGGGGGTTGTAACAGCAGTGTCATTTTAAAGCAAATACAGATTGTCTCCTTCTGCTGCATTTTAGCTCACTTTTCAGAAAGTTTTCATATATCATTTTATAAGCATTTAATCAAGTTTCTTGGTAATTTCATTGTTTTAAGTAATATGAATTTTTTACTCCTTATTTGAAACGATAATGTATTCTTACTTATCTCATATAGATAGTGACAGAGTAAGTTTCCATTGTCTGTTCTGTTTCAAATGTTATTTCTCCCAGTTGTAGAACACTGTAATTTCACTGCTTTGGTGATTATTAGAGTAATTTGCAGAAAAAAATACCTGTTTTAGAAAAAAGAATTACTACAGAAGGCTAAATTAATGGATTATAATATTATCAGTGAAAAAATATTAACAAGATCTAACTAGAATACATAGAAATCTCAGAGGGATAAATGATACACCTTTTATTGATTATTTTACTGTATCTCTGTTATTTCTGAAAGTATAAATGGCTAACCATTTAAAGATAAATTATGAATTTGAGATAACAGCACTGAAGGGAAGGATATATACATGGAACTTAGCTATAAAGGCAAAATTCTGCACTGACATCTCACTAGTCATGCTTTGTCAAAAAATTCTTTTGCGAGTGAATAGTGCCTTAGGTCCCTGATTTGTTCTTACAAGTGATCATTGCCGTGATAATGCACAAGTACATAACCTATTTATTGCTGAAATCACAGGCCTGAAGTGCTCCAAGGCTCCACAGAAATCTCAGTAGGAAGAAGTTTGTCATTAGTGATGGCCATGTTCCTTCGTTACAGCTGGACTTGGTGTAACTTTTGGTCATGAGGATTGCTGGTTTGGCAGAGGAATTCTCAGAGTCCCTCTGGAAGCTGTTTCCTTGTGTTCTGCTGTTTTGCAGATCTCCCCCATTTCCAAGTATGCTCAAGATACAGTGTAGGTTCAAGGACTGTTCGTTCATTAACCTCTGCTTAGAGTTTCGGGAGATAAATTCATGTGGATTCTTCTGGAGCCAAAGACAGATTTCTGCTGGTGCTTTTGTTTACAATAATTCTGAGGCTAACTACAGATAAGGAGAATAATTACTGTATTGTAGTTTAAAAAAATAACAAAATGAAAAAAAAATTAAAAACCACAAACTTTTGAGGGTTTTGTAAAATAAGTTCAATTTCCTGTGGGCTTCCAGGTTGGAGATTCATCTAAACCGTATGTATTGATATATAATACACAGTTTCCACTATGGGAAATAGACAGAAAAATATTATTACTTCTGGGTTTTTAATCCTTTTTTTTTTTTTCCACTAACAATTTCTAAAAACTTTTTAC
>VZTT01014826.1:0-42949 GCA_013400855.1 Buphagus erythrorhynchus | reverse complement strand
AAAAAAAAATAACAAAACCACCAACAGGGAAATTCATGATTTGATCATTTTAAATAGTCTGATGATATTTCTAAATAAAATTAAACCAATTTCTGAATTTAAATAGAGATGGTATTGTCTTCATTAACGTTTTGTTAAAAAAATGAATGTGTCCAATTCTTCTAAACGCACTAAGATATCTATTCAGCTTTTTTTATATGCACAGTTTATTAATTAATTAATTTTTAATGAATTAAATACTGTAATCAATTAATCTTTTAAAGCACGTTGCAATTTCTAGCTAATAAAATAAATGCAAACAGTATTTTCTCTAAGACCAGGATAAACTGGGCATCACGTTCATGAAAACAGAGTGTTTGTTGACAGTGGAGATGATAAATCTTTGCCATTTAACCTTTCTATTTCTAACCTTGCAGTAGATATCAACTCTGCCACCTGCTAAAGACCTGTCTGTCCTTTTTTTATTGACACAGTGCATTCAAGGGCACCATATACTCCAGACACATGCTGCAGATTTTCATGTGCTTGTCTAAAAATATTTATGACACACCATGATACCTAGAGAATGTTGACTTCTGTGGCAGATTAAGCAGAGTCTTGATCAAACATTCTCCTTCCTTACAGCTGAAGTGGATGTTTCTTTCTCTATATGAAGTCTGAGTCTTACTGTTTTTCCTGGATAATAGGATCTTTGTGTTTAAATGCAGTTTTATCCAAATTCTCCATTCTCTTATGTCTAGTGATGGCTGACTATAAGTTGATAGGAACTATTTTTTCATGGATCTGACATACATTTCAGAACATTCTTTGTAAATTATTCCTCTGGATTTGGAAATAGAGATGCATAAAAAAATCTCAGTTTTCATTGGTATTCTGGTATTCCTCTGATCTACAGTGTCAAGTTTTTTGAAGACGAAACATAGGAAACTGGTAACTGTGATTATCAGAACTCAGTATAGGGTCTAATTTTTAGTCTGTCAGCTGCCCAAGATATTAGCAAACCTCTGGCATTCTACACTGTCTTAGCAGCTTGTGTCTGAACACTGCTCCTTCATTCTGGAGTATATTTTTTCTGCATTCATCATTACCTTCATAAAAATTGCACAAAATGTTGGAAGGTTCTTTTCCCTGCTGTGATTCAACAAAGTATTTGAACATATGATGTTCTTTAACAATAAAAATAATCCCATCGAAGTCATATAACCTGTAGGGAACCACAAACATTTACCCTTTGCTGAGAATGCTATCTGCACAGAATATATTCTCATTTTAATATATCTTTGTTATTTTTTAGACAAGTATGCATGAGATAGTATAGTATCCACATATGATGATGTTCCTTGTGAGGTTTCTAGATTGCCTTTTTGAGTTATAAAGCAATTCTGTATCTAGAAAGCAATAGCAGCATTTAAAAAAAAAGAAGAATGGTTAGAAAAATCAGAGACCAGATAAATAAATTTATCTGGCAGTAAATATTTTTTTTCAGATTTTTAGAACCTGATGTCAATAATGGCAGGTTTATTTCTTTGTTGATTAAAGACAGTCACATTTTGAATGGGAAGTCCAGGGGTAGCAGATCAAAGCTATGTGATATATGAATCTACATGTGATATATGAATCTCAGAATAGAACCCAGTCATCTTATCACTTCAGGCAAAAAATGTTATTGTCTCTTCAGTCTACATATTTTGTGCTAACCACACCAGCACAGAAACAGATGTAATTTTGTTGTGACCCCACAAACCATGCTAAAACCTCAACATCCTTGTTTTACATGTGACAACAGACTTTATGATATGCATATAAATTATTCTTTTTAGCAGAATTATTTCTTCACATAACATATACAACTTGGTCAGAGTTCCATCCCCAGTATTTTTTAAACATAACATGTATATATTCACACAAAAATTTGGCTTTTTACTCCATATTAAACTATTACATGAATAGAAAAGAATTGCAATTTAGTTCTCTGCCTTTTGCATGTTTCATAGTCTTTCAATTGTTTCTTTTGTTCCATTTAATTTCTAATTAAAAACCAGCTTTAAATACTAAGTGTTTAATTCTGACTTTGCATACTGGATATCTCCATGAGAAAATAAAAAAGATATTATTTCCAAAAAGCCTTCCCTACAGTTCATAAACCTGAGTGAAGGAAGAAGCTTCAGCTACTGGAAATCATAAATTGCTATTTAGGTAAGATTCTTCAAGTATTCCTCCTTTCTCCATACACTGTTCATATATTTTACCTGTGACCCAGAATGGGACATAAAATCATTACTGATAATGTTTGAAATGTGCAGATTGCAGAGCAGTGTAAAATAGTAACAAGTGAAGTTGGTTGTGTGAAGTGCCAAGCTTCATGCAGTGAGCACGCACTCCTCTATGGGGAAGTAAAGGTATAATTTACAAAGCAAAGAATGTATGCCCTGACAATTGCAATGTATTTTTTCAACAGTTACTACTTGAGTATGGCTAAGTATCACAAGAGTTTTTCAAGAGATTTTGAGTTCCCAGCCCAGCTGTGACCCAGACATGAAAGAGGTCCTTGTTTTTATGAAGGAGGAATGCTGAGTAGTTTTGCATTCAGATGTAGCAGGAGAGTTACAGTTAAATCATGTTCAGCTTTTATAGCTACACTTCAAGCAGGATAGTTGAAACTAGAAAATATTCTGAGAATAATGTCAAGAATGGTAGGAAATCATGTTTTATATAAGAAAGTATGAGGAACTTGGTCTCTTTACTTCACCAAAGGAAAATGTAATGGGGTTTCAAATATCATTTTTACAAGAATCCATCTTCATTCTGGTAGACACCATCTAGATTCAATGGCTGGAACCCTTGGCTTCAAAATAAGAAATAGATTTTTAATAGGAAGTAGATGAACTGTTGAAGCAACTAGCTAAGTGAACCCATTTCCTCATCAGAGAATTATAAAATCCAGATAGGTAATTCTTTGAGACAGTTTGTGTCTCAAAAGACAGGAACTAAAAGAAAAAATAACTGCCCATGTGATATTAACATACAGAGTTAAAAACTGAACCTGAAAGGCTAGTTTGGCTTTCAGTTAATTGTATGCAACATGCTCAATCCTGTTTTCACAGCCTGCTGTCTTTTAATGTTTTATTTACTCATAAATTTCACTTATGTCTGATATTCTTGTCTATGCTGCATGGACAATGCCTTGGATGGTTTGCTTTGGAAAATATGCAACAAAGCTTATGTTATCAATACTTTCATAGTAATTTAAATTACTTGTATTCCATCCCTGCAAAAATCTTCTTTCAAAAAAACTACAAACCAAAATGTGCTGCTGAATTAGGATGTTTTCTATACTTTTATTAATGTGCATAAAATCTCCCAGCATAAATCAATCTCAGCATTTCATTCTGTACAGAACTCAGGCTTCATATTAGTCTCCTTCAGGGCTATGATCCATTCCTTTATATAGGTAAAATACCTCCGGATTTGTTCCTCAGAAAGCAAGGTCTGGTACCGGAAGATTCAAAATTTTGCAAGTAACCAGAACACTTTAAAAGAAAGTTATGTTTTGTTTTGTTTTGTTATTTTACTTTAAAATGGCTGAGTGATGTCACATTGTTACCATAATAGCAAGAGAAGGTCCTCAATCTGCTCTGTGGTCCTTACCTCAAAATTTCCACTGAGCATGAGGTTCAGACATGCTTTCTTTTTTTATTCTTTACAAGAGAAGCCAGCTGTTTTGTGAAAAGCCTCTTAGCTCTGCTGAAATTTCTAAGTGTGTGAAGACAGAAGAGAAGCTCCCCAAACCACTGAAACTGTTAGCATTGAAACACATANTATTGTTCTATTGTATACATTGATGTTATCCAAGCATGAATTCTTGTTATCTTCATTAGGCTTCCCAAATAGCCTTTCTTATAATTCTTGTTAAGATTACATCATTTCTCATGATTCGTATTACAATTAAACAATAATTATATTCAATTACCAAACAACTGTTACGTTTAACAATCATATCATTTATCATATGATGATAATGCAGGTGTAGCTTCACATGATCTAGAAAAAACAAAGCTCAATATTCATTCCCAGGGCCTGGTTCCCTTTCCCAGGCCTACCAGACCCAACCTTTCTTTCCACCCCCTAAATCTATTGTATGCAATTCCCATGATTTTTAGAAACATTTTAACCCTATGCTATCAAAAGTACAGAGTGATAAATGCAATCTGAAAATCAAGCATACTACACAAACTTCTTTGCAATGTTACAGTTATGAAATTAAATCAACATCAATCAGACAATTTCAGAAGCTGTTTTATTGTTCACTTTATCAGTAAAAATTAATTGGGTTGTTACTGCTTTTATTACCTTTAACAGATTCTATAACAAATATGCTTATTTGTAAGTAGGAAAGCAATGGAAGTTACTTCCCAGTTTTACAAAATATCCTTGGTGAGTGGCAAGTGGGAAAAAACTACTTTCTTTAAAGTTAATTTTAAATAAAATGTGCAATGAAAATTTTGCAGTTCAACATCTCATCATAGAACATCCCTGCAAATTCAAGAAGGAAGGTGCAAAAGGTTGCCTCTCTGGGAAGGATAGCCTCTCATAATGGTAATTGCTGAGGAGCAGCTGTGCTGAAAAGAACTTAGGGATGTTGGTGGACAGCAAGCTGAACATGAGCCAGGAGTGTGCCCTGGCAGCAAGAGCAATCTTGGCATGTGTTAACAGGAACACAGCTTGCAGTAGATAAAGAAAAGTCATTACCCTCATGCAATTAGCACTCATCATGTTTACAGTGATGACAAGAGTTCTGGACCTCCCAATACCAGGAAGACATCAACAGTTACACTTAGGATGTTTCTCACTTGCATCCAAGACTTCAAGATTTCTCGAATTCTTGGCCTCAGGGGCAATGCTTTGGACATTCTTAGGCTTCATAAGAGCAGAGCTTTGACTTAGCAGCAAAAAAAGCTTGACAAGCTTCTAGCTCATAACCATGCTACATTAATGTAACGAAAGTGGTTGTCTGTACTTTGTGAAAAACTTGTACTTATCTTGCACTGTGAATGTTGTACCTGTTAATTAAAAAGTAGAAGCAGTAGCAGTACTTGTCAGGAAGAAAGAGTGTGCCCATGCACAATTAATGGTTTAAATTAGGCAAAACCCTCACTTTTCCTTACTTTTATCATGACAGAGGTTCACCTTTTCTTTGTTTCCAATACATATATATATATATACACACATATATATATATATACACACATATATATATATATATATACACACCTCTATAAATACATATGTCTATATATATGTACACACATATATAGACATATATATATACACACATGTACATGCATACATAGAGAAAGCTAAAGCTTTTCTTGCTTAATTACAGACAGGATGACATTTTCATGTGAGGAAGTTTAATTTCATCCTGGTTAACCATGAATTGCCGCTTTTCCAGCAAATGACATACAGTGTTGAAGATGATTTTTTAGTTGCCTTTTTTTTTAATGTGCAAAGTTATAACTGTTGAACTGAAAATCTGATCCACTGCAGAATTTCACATATACTGTAGCTCTGATAAAGTAAGTTTAGGAGAAGGTCTTAATTATAGTTCATCCTTGTTTCTACTTTTAGATAAAAGTTACTACTTTTAGATAAACAATATTTAGTTATGTCAGTATAGGATTTTCATTGGGCATTTTTAATTTGTTAATGGAAGTAACAGCATGTACAAAATTCAAATCAATATTTCCAGTACTTTAAAAAGTGCATGCGCTGAAATCTCTTGGAACTTAAGGTTCAATGTACTCAGGCCTCAATTAAACATAAAACAAAACCTTACAATACTATAACAGCTCACACTCAGATGGTATGTGTTTGCAATTGATTTAGCATCATGTTTTCCTCTTTAACCTGATAATGACTACTAGCGACACAATGAAACCTTAATATTTTTAAACTGGACATGTCATTAACATTGTTTTTGGGAGCAAGCCTAAAAGAGAAGAAGTAAGACCTTGTGGTTAGAGTTCTGCAGTAAGGTTATGTCTAACAGAATATCCTGAATTGGAAGGGATCCACAGGGATCATCAAAGTCCAACTCCTGGCCCTGCACAGCACAACCAAGAGTCACACCATGAGCCTAATTGTCCAAATGCTTCTTGAGCTCTGTCAGGCTGGTGCTGTGACCACTGCCCTGGGGAGCCTGTTCCAGTGCCCATCCACCCTCTGGGGAAGAACCTTTTCCTGATACCCAACCTAAACCTCTCCTGACACAACTTCAGGCCATTCCCTTGGGTCCTGTCACTGTCACCACAGAGCAGAGATCAGTGTCTGCCCCTNCCTGATGCCTCCAGGACAGGGTTGGCCCTCCTGGCTGCCAGGGCACTGCTGGCTCGTGTTCAACTTGCCGTCGACCCAGAGCCCCAGATCTCTTTCAGCAGTGCTGCTTTCCAGCCTCTTGTTCCCCAGTCTGTCTGTACATCCAGGGTTGTCCCATCCCAGATGCAGAATCCGACACTTCCCCTTGCTGAACTCCATGTGGCTGGTGGTTGCACATCTCTCGGATTTGTTAAATTTCTCTGCTAGGCCTCTCTGCTTTCCAAGGAGTCAACAGCTCTTCCCAGTTTTGTATCATTTGCAAACTTACTTAATATGCCTTTGAGTCCTGTATTCAAGTCATTTATGGAGATGTTGAAGAGAACTGGGCCTAAGATCAAGCCTAGTCAAGTCAAATGTAATACACAGGTGTCACAACTGCCTGCAGCTTATTGACCTAGTTTAGACATGGTAATCTTGCTAAAACAATCAAAGGCTGGCAATTTTTCTGCAGCATACATACATCCTTAGGAGACAAAATACAGTTTTGCAAAAAAAATGCCCTTTTTCTTCTCTGCTATTGGCAAATAGAGCAGGAAATAGGTGGTTTCAGCTTCTTTTCCAAAGGATCTCAAATAATCCATAGAAGTTTATTTTCCTAATTTTCAGAGATTAACACTAACTTCTTTGCATTTTCTGCTTAACACTTTTAGCAACAATTGCTGTTTTCTTTAAAAGAAATATATCTGCAGTACCTCAGTCTATTTGGCTTTTTTTCTCCCCCACCACTTCCTTTAAAATTGGTTGAATTTAATGAGCACTCTGAAGCTTAGGCAATGGCATATTTTTACCTCTGATTATCTGAATTATACAGGTTACTCGACAACCAGCACAGCTTTATTTTTTCACTAGGCAAACTACTCTAGTTTTAATTCATCTTTCTCCAATTTTGTTCTAAGGAAAAGAAGAAAAATCTCTCTTACTTAATTCTTCTTATGCTTGATTGTAAACCCAAATGGTTAAAATGCAAGACTCCATAAAAGATCCAAAACTGAGCAAAGGAAGGGCTAGGGTGGCTTCTCAGAAACAGATGAATTATAAGTAAGAAACAGGTTTCCTCTTCTCTACCACTACCCACATCAGAACATACAAACAACAAAAACAATGGTAAGGTAAGGAACAAAATGAGGACAAACTCAAAAAAAGAGAAAAAAAAAAAGAGCTGGTACACAGATAAAATCAAAGACTGTTTCCTATCAAGAGTTTGTTTTGGAGTATTTATATTCATAAGGTGAATTCTTCTCTCAGAAACTGAAATCAGTGGACTGTTTTATTCTGATTCTAAACTAACCCAAGTTTACATCTGGAGACTGACCCTTGACTGCAAGAAACTTAATCCCAAAACTCTCAATAAAAAGCCTAGTAATTACTCTTGGCAGTTTTTAGTAAAGTGTTCATTTATAATTGCAAGACAATATGAGAAAGAGCACTCAGAACATCAGACACTGATTTATTTTAACACTTCAATTCTAGAAAACACTCCATTCTTGTTCAGGTTGAATTCTAACTCCACAGTCCAGTGAATTTGTTATGCTTTTTGTTCTAAGCTGAAAAGCTTTCTTTCTTTTGGAAGCTAGATAAATTGACCCCATGTTTTCTTAATCTTTATTTTATAGAGGAGAAAAAAAAAAAGAGTTCTGATGCTTCTCCCCATATGCCTGTACAGATTTTTCTCTGCATTAATGAGTTCACATTCTGGAAACAGGCATCCCAGGTGTCTGGTCAGACTTCGCAGTTTCAGTTCTGTTAAGCCCATCTAGAAATCAGCTATTAGCAATTCTTCTCCCATCTTTTATTCTGTCTCCCCAGTAAGTTGCTAACAAAGATATCTAATGTGTGTTTAAAGTAAAAAAGGCCAATTTTAAACAAATATGTTACAAAGATTTAAAAATGCCCTTAGAAAATTAATT
Organism: Buphagus erythrorhynchus; assembly: GCA_013400855.1. Classification (NCBI taxonomy): domain Eukaryota; kingdom Metazoa; phylum Chordata; class Aves; order Passeriformes; family Sturnidae; genus Buphagus; species Buphagus erythrorhynchus. Next base: position 34,667 of record VZTT01014826.1, on the reverse strand, counting down.
GTAATTGTAGAATATGGATGCAATTTGCTTTAAAATACTCTACTGACAGCAGTTATGCTCTGCATGGGCTGGGAGGGGATTCAGGAGAAGTGCCATTTTAGGTATTTATGTTATACCATATGTTCCTTCATTGATTAATGGCTGTCTAATAATACGACTAGAATAGGATTGATTAAGTATCTTGCAGCTGCAGCTTAAATTCACTAATTCCCAATGGTGACTTTTGATGCTGACACATACAAGTCTAGTTTATAGATACAGGAATGTATTTTGAGATGATTATTCTTAGCACTTCACTACACAACATTTGAAGGCAAACTAATGTTTAATTTTTTGCTGGTGAGTTTTGCAGCTGATCTTGATTGCATTAAGGCTCTTGGAGGCTTAGTTATGAAACACTGAGCTCACATCTAAGTTAGATTGATATATATTTATAAGTGGTGTAAGCATTCTCAGAGTGGGAGAACAGGCTAAGTGGTTAAGTGGAGTTAGGGTTTTCAGATCGATTCACTTGTCCTTTTCAATCTACAGGTAAGTGCTGATACCAGTTCTGAACAATTACCTACTCTATATTTAGAACTTCAAACTCAACTCCCATAATAAAGATTTACAAATACATACATTAAATCAAGTAGAATTAGATATTTTTGGCAGTAGTTGCACAGTATTTTAGAAATATTTTGTCAGAGATTTTCAAGATAACATTCTTGCATTGACGTTTTAATGGAGCTGGCTCTGTTAAACTACTGCTCTTGAAAAGACTATTAATCAAAACTGAGAGTAGCATACACATTACAGAGGCCAGGAAGGTTTTGGGATTGACTGGCAAAAAGTTTTGTCAATTTCTATAGCCAGAAAAGGTTTTGCACATCAGATACTTTGCAAAAAAAGAGGGAGTACCACATGTAGTGGTACTGTTTTCTGTAGTGAAGTGCATTCCTCTGTTCATAAGCTAAAGATGTTATGTGTCAGCATTATTGATAGGGAATTAATACTGTTAAGCAGCAGCTGTAAGATGACAAATCCATCTTATTCCAGCAGAATTGTATTATCAAAGAGGTATTAACCAATGAAGGAATCTAAATACCCAGTAAGCACAGACTGCAAACAAATGATTTAGGAAAACAAAAGCATGTTTAAGGCCTTAGTGAGGGAAGAATCTATAACTAAAAAGAAAATGTCAATATATGTTATCTTATTGTTTCTCCTTAGGCAAAGAATGCATGAACATGAAAAAAAAGCTACTTAGAAAGTGAATACTTTTGTGGAATTAATTAAGAAGAAAATACAAGTTTTTTATTACCGGGGTTTCTTTCTGTGCAGAGAACAGATTGTAGGATTTCCTGGATGATATTCACCTGTCTGATAAAGCAATTGTATTCAGACAGACATACAATTGAAATAAACAGGTAAATGGTATTGGAGGAGGAGATACATAATCACATTTCTGAGGAAAGACATTTGGTGTATTTTTTCTTACTTTTGTTTATAAGAGCCAAATGTGGTATGCTGACCTGAAAGAGAAGATGATGTACTCTCAGGTTGCTCTGCCTTGCTCAGTTATTGTTTTGAAAGGTTTTGCATCTCCTGCTCTAGAGCCACATTTCACTAAACAGGACACTGTGAGCTGACCTAATTTGACTGGGTAGGCTGCACTTCTAACAAACTCACAAACATAAACTGACCTAATTTAGGTCCTCACGCGTTACTGTGGTTAAAAGATCTCTGCATTACATTGATTGTCATGTTTATTTAAAAGTGAAGGGCTTTGCAAACTTTTCAGATTGACAAAACAAATGAAATTACTCTCTCAGTAATTGCTGTAGCAGCAGCAACTCAGATATAATAATTTACATATATGAGTTTAACCCATGTTTAAACATTGAAACAGTGAATATCATCAGGAAACTCCATATCAAGTCAGTTTTCTTTCTTCTATCCGAAAAGATGGCAAAGATACAAATTGTTAGACCAGTGCAGCACTAGAGGACCTCTACATCCTCCTTGTCAAAGTCTTGTGTGGTTTTTAAATGCAGAATCAATAGCACTAATTAGTAAGATTTCTCCTTTTTTTCACACAGATTCTTGTCTTTGTGTAGACAAAAAGAGCAAGTATCTCTCTGCCTCTTCAGAGGGTCTGTGACTGTTGAGGATTAGAGAGGGCATGAAGTTGATCCAGTTAACATCTTCTGTTATAAATTGTTTTTCAAAACTGGTGGTAGCATTGTAGTGGGAAGCTATGATTTTTTTTTTTTTCTCTTCAGCTCTGGAGAAGGGAAAGGAAGGGTTAAGGAAGGGAAGGAAAGGGTTAAGGAAAGGAATGGTTAACGAAAGGAAGGGAAGGGTTAAGGAAGGGAAAGGAAGAGAAGGTTTAAGCAAGGGAAAGGAAGGGTTAAGGAAGGGGAAGGGAGAAGGACTGTGCATCCTGCCAAGCATAAGATTTTTCCATTATCACCTGTGAGAAGTGAAACTTCTTCAAAAGACAGAGATTTTCTTATGCAATTAAGTAACTGCAGAGTGCTGATCTATGAGAAACATGCAGACCACAATCATTCATTCCCAACACGTACAGCCAGCGGCAGGTTGCTTGCACGCTAGTGGCTCATTAGATAAAACAGTTCTAGCACATAGACCACAGGCAAAAGTGTCACGTCGCACCCACACCTATACGAACCACTTCTGCTTCTTTAGGGTAAATAAAAAAACTACCTAGGCAAACCTTTTTTTTTTTTCAGAAATACTTTTGTTCATTTTTACACAACAAAACAGTCCATTAGGTAATGTGTTTAAATGAAGACATGGAACAAAACATGCTAACATGAGTTTATCTCTTTTAGCATGGAAAATGTAGTAAGAGAGCTGAGTTTTAATTAGGGTAAGAACCTGGAGCTCAGTGTCTAAAATAGCAGTCATAGACTGTCCTTTCAAATGTAGTAAATTCTTGCAGCAGATCTGAAGGCACTAGATTTCTGTGGTTTTATGGTAGATGGAAGGCTTTCAGAGTAAATTGCATGACAAGCATCATTACCAGAGCTATCAAATTCATCACTGTTTGTAGTTATTGAAACAATTATTTTCAAAAAATTTTTGGAAAAAACCCAATACTTAGCTTCTTTCATCTTTGCCAGACATTCATAAACTGATCCAGAGATGTGGCAATGTACTCATGACTCATAAACTTAATTTAGGTTTTTGAAGATGAATTTTAAGTTTGTATGTATCAGTCCTACATATTTTTAGTAATTTTCGTGAATAATGCAGTTGTTTGTAACAACTGAATTAGACATCAATTTTCAAGTGGTTATGTAAAAATAATATTCCTCCTAGAAGTATTTCTTAATAATAGATGAAGACAGGTAGAAAGCTATATGGATTATGTACTGGAAGCTATCTTTGCCTCACTGGTGTCTGTGACAAAATCTCTTGCACAGGAAGTCACCCCCTTGCTGCAGTGTTCCACTGCCTCAGAGCACAGGAAGTAACATTTATGGACCTGGATCAACAACAAACCAGTTACCAAGTCTGTTTCTCTTTCCAAAATCTCTGTTACAAAGATTTCCAGCCCAACTAAATAATGAGTTCAAACCAGATGAAGTTGTTTAGCTCTCCACAGTTGTCAGTGCTGGTATCTTTTCAGTTTCTAGCTGATGTTGAACCCTCTGTTTCATCAGCTGCCTATTCTTACCTTGGAACAGAAAAATTCAGTGGACATGAAGGGTTGGTAATTTTTATATTAGTAAGAACATAATAATAGTATTCAGGACTATAATAAACTTTTCAAGCTCTAATTATTGGCCCCACTACATAAACAGGAAAGCATAGGTTTTTGATAACTTCCTATCTGAACACCATTTTCTCGTTTGTATGTGCATATGAGTCAATTGTCAGGAAACTTCTAGACTCTTCATGTGTTTGTTAAAATACCACTTCTGTGGCAGCATAAACCTCTGTTAGATAGCAAAGGTGCCTGGGGCAGATAGAGTACACCTATACAGGACACAAAGCTGCATATTTGTGGCAGAGACAGAAAATGCCAGCTATGTGCTGTTCTGATTGACAGTGCATTTTCCATATTATATCTCCTTGGTTACACACTGAAATCCAGAGTTCTCATCATGGTTTTACTTATGTGAGCAATTTCAGAGAAAATAAAGTGAAACTGATATAAATGTGCAAATGAAAAGTTCTCATGATCAAGAAAGCACTTTTTTTTTTTTTAATGGTCTTTCTGTGGTTTCAGAAAGGAGCAGAAATGAAAGAGTTTATTATTGTTATTACTTTTGAAGTAATAGACTTTCCCAAATGCTGTTTGACAGCTACCATGACTTCACTAGAAATGCATATTCATTCATGTAGTGCCTCTGGCTACTAATTACTGTTAACAAGATTATCTTCATTAAGTCTCCATAGGGCAGGAGTACAAAGTATTCTGAACCATGTGGTTCTGCTTTAAACATTGGTGCCCTTGCCAATCTACTTGTCTAACCAACAATGCTCAATTTCTCTTTCAAGTTTCTCATCTTTTTCAGGTATTTGGATATGATGGACAAGTGAACAAAAAAAAAAAAAAAAAAAAAAAGGAAAATAAAGGATCAGGATGCTGGCAGGATTCATAGTTCACATTGAAGAGCGTGTTTCCTCTCTGTGACATGAAGTTTGTTTTTACTTATCTTAAAAGTAAGATTTTGTGGGGTTTGTTATCAATAGCTCCAAATCAGTGTGCTGTAAATAGCTTGATTCCATTCTGTTTTTTCAAGCATGCTTGTGATGGTGTCTATATCCTCTTTGCTGTGAGGTTGAAGGTTACTGCATCAGACTGCAGACAGAAATCAGTACTCGTTGTGCATAGTCTGAGCCATGAGTGAGTCGACACAAAATCACTCCCAGTTCTGGGCATTTCTCAAAAATATTTTACATACATTTTCCCTTAACCGCTGAATGATAATGACAGTAACCAATAAAACTGCCCCACAATTAGGCAAAGGGGCTATGAAATAGAAGGAATGTTACTCTGTGTAAGAAACCATGAACAGTCCTTCTCAAAATAGTGCCTAAAATTCAGGGGCAGAAATCCATTTCTAGTTACTCAAATATATGGTCAACTACTTTGAGGTACTTATCAACATGTAACAGATAAATGTAAGGTGTTGATCAGCTGTGAAAATCAAGATAAACTTTTGGTAACAAAACATTTATCATGGAAGTTTTGAAAGCTTTCCAGTAAAAGCACAAATCCCACTGGAATTGCTTTTCCCCCTCTCTTTTACTTTATTACTTTGAAAATATTTTCGTTGAGTAGGAGTTAAACTGGATAATACCACTTTGAACTTTTTTCCCTGTAATAATCAGAAAGCTGAGAAACATAAATGTAACAGCTGAGAAAGTGTGAAGCTGTGATTCCAGTCCATTTGCAATGCAACTCCCTTTTCCCTGCAAAGTTCACTTCACATGAGCATTCACAAATGATGAGTGCTTTAGCATGCAAAAAAGGGTGTTGACAGGAGAAGCCAATTAGTGAAACACTGGCAAGCACTGAAGATTTTCACTGGTAAGTGAAATGGAGATTCTACAGAGAATTATAACATTACCCTGTAGACATTAACAAATTATTTATCTGTGATGGTGGAAGATCTCACCATATACTCCTGATTCTCAGTGGTTAGAGCAGCCAGCACTCAAAATTTCTGCTTTTCCTCTAAGTGTGGTTGAGTCTATGGAGGATGGTTTATTAAAATTTACTGGATCTGAAACATTCAAGGAATGGAATGCAAATGCTCAAGTTGACCTCAGTTTGCCCAAGTGAAGGTCTGGTCACCCTGCACAGTTTCTGGGAAGAAAGGATGGCATTTGTCATTATATATGCCTGGAGGTATTTAAGAGATGTAAATGTAGCTTGTAGGGATATGGTTTTGTGGTGGGCTTGGCAGTGCTGCACTAGTGGTTGCATTTGATCTTGGAGGCCTTTTCCAAAATTAATGGTTCTGGGATTCTGTAGTTCTGTGGTTCCATGATTCTGTGACATGGGGAAATGTTTGAACTCTGATAGTGCACTCTACTTAGTGAGTTTAGTGTATTGCTACCAGAGCAGGTTGCAAGCCATGAGGCACTCTAGCACCCTGCCTTCTGGCTTGCCTTGGGCCAGGCAGCGATGCTGGGTGGAAGGGCCCTTTGTCTCAGGGTCCCTGTGTCTCATCTGGCCTTTTCTACTCCTCACAGGAGCAGGAACCTGCTCTCTCCTATGCCCAGATGCAGATGGCTTCCTTCACTGCAGCAGCTTGGCTCCTCCAGCCACCCGAGTTGTGGAGAGTGTAGAGCCCATACCTGAGACCATCAACTCCTCAACGCTTCCAACAGTTTTCAGCACTGTCTCCTTGAGAAAAGAGGTGTGCACTTCATGATTTCCTTTTCTACTTCCTCACAGGAAGAAGGATGAGAGGATATTAACAGAGGATATTAACAGTATCACTGCCACATCCCTAAGTCCATGGTCAGGGTCATCCTTTCCTACTGTACCTGCACTTATTACCTCACTGATCACTTGCATCTTGGGTTCTAACAAGTGTGCATTTCAGTAGCTGCGGTCCATTGTGGCTTGGTTTTTCTCTTTGGCTGCTCAGTATTCGATATTTTACTTCACTCTCTGTTTTTTTTTCCTTTTTTTTTCCTTTACAAGGTGAGCTAATTTGGCACAGGCTTACTTTAGCAGAACATTTTGGCCATAAACAGAGACACTTTGACCTGATTGCTCCCTGATGGCAGTCATGCTTCAGCTGCTCTGAGGCTGGACTTGTGTTTGCCTTCAAAAGTGAAAGCAGGGGAGGTAGGTGTGTTTCCATGTTCAAACAAACCTCAGGCCAAGGTCACCAAAAGGTTGGGCCACCTGCATAACCTGCAAGCAATCCATGCTTATTGCTTTTACCAACACTGTTTCCTTTTCATATGAGGGAACAGGCTCATATGACTGATCAATTTCTGACTCAGTTTTGACATTTTCCTTGACTTTTAAGGCATTTAAACCACTGTTGAGTGAAAACTAAGTTAGAAACTGTGTCACATAGAAAACTTGGTATCATTCCTGCAAGTCAGACAACACTACCTGATTTTAATTCATGCCATGATAGACAGTAAGAACCAGCATATAATTACCTTCCCTGTATGCATTATAGTGGAGAGAAATCAGCTTTGTGTAGTGATAAAAAACTCTGGCTTATACTGTGAAAGAGAGGGTACATGCTAGGATGGAAGGGGAACTGCCTAGCCCCTCTGAAGGTCTGCATGTGGCTGGCTCCTCCTGCAGCACATTCACCTCTGCTGACTGCAAAGAGATCTTGCCAGCAAAGTTAATATTTGCATCCAGCTGTTGGGCAGTCACTAGTGGGGTTTCCCAAGGCTCAGTACTGGGCACAGTCCTGTTCAGTACTTTTACCAAAGATCTCAACAAGGGGATCAAGAGTACCCTCAGCCAGTTTGCAGATGGCACCAAGCTGGGTGGGAGTGCTGATCTGCTGGAGGGCAGGAAGGCCCTGCAGAGGGATCTGCACAGGCTGGATCCATGGAATGAGGCCAATTGTGTGAGGTTCAACAAGGCCAAGTGGTGGGTCCTGCCCCTTGGGTCAAAACAACCTCCTGCAGCTCTAGGCTGGACAGAGGCACTGACTGTGCCCCTGTTCTGTGAACAGGGTGTGTGGTGAGGCCACACCTTGGACACTCTGTCCAGCTGAGCCTCTCACAGCAAGGAAGACACTGAGGTGCTGGGGAAAGGTCTGGAGCAAAAGTCCTATGAGGAAGAGATGAGGGAGCTGGGGGTGTTCATCCTGGAGGCTCAAGGGAGACCTTACCACTCTCTAAAGCTCCCTGAAAGGAGGGTGTAGCCAGCGGGGGATCAGCCCCAGGCAACTAGAGAAAATGTTTAGTGCCAGGAGAGGCTCAGGTATCAGGAAGAATTTTTTCATAGAAAGGGTGGTTAAGCATTGGAATGGGCTGTCCAGGGAGGTGGTGGAGTCAACATCACTGGAGATGTTCAAGAAACAAGTAGACATGGTACTTGGTGCTATGGTTAAGTTGGCATGAGGATGGTTCAGCCAAAGATTGGACTCAGTGATCTTGATGGTCTTTTCCAACCTTAATGAGTCTGTGATTCTATAATATTGTTCAGTAAGATGAACAGCAAACAAAGAGCTCCTTCTTGGCCTACACTCTACCCACAGCAAGGAACAAGCCCTGTAATGCTGCAGGTGGGATCATCCCTTAATTTAGAAGAAGTCATAGCTTCAGGGCTAGTGTGTTCTGCACCATGCCTGTGTGCAGAGACCCAAAAACTGGGCATGCCTTTTGTCTTCCTTCTGTCTGGGACCCACACACTCTCCCATTCCTGTGATGCTGACACTGCACAGTTCCTGACAGACCTCTCCACAAGCACCATGATGGTCACTCGGAAGTTTTAAGATGGGTAGGATGTTCTACTTTAGGTCAACTTCTCCTGCTTTTTCTGCCTCTGCAGGCACTGAGAGCTGTTTTACACTATAATTTTTAACTCTCCTTACAATTTTGTTCTACTCTCTCTATATAGGCAACATATCTCTTAAACTACAGTGCTGAAACTTTAAAGAATAATGACCCTTTCTTTGCTCACCAGAACCACTCTTGATAATGTGTTCCCTAATTACACAATTTTAACTGTGGTGATATCTGTTCAGCCCATGCTGGACATCCCAGATAGGCAGACCAAGCTGCTGGAAGGCTGACTGCAGCTTGTAGGGAAGATATGTGAGCAAGGCAGTAACAGCCCCGTGAAATTAAGCAATTAGCGTCCTGAGTGGACCTGACTAAAATAGGTGTGCTCAGCAGCATCCTCACATTCCCAGAAGTCAGATTTTGTAGGTCATCTGGTCAATGTCTGCACTGTCTCAGCCCTTTTATTAGATAAAGCTCTGAGTTCGTGGGGCTAATGGTTCGAAAGTTCAGTTAGGAAAGGCTGTGGCCATGTAATTCAGCAGGTGTTACCAGTAAATGCAGAATGAGTGTATAAGCACTAGAACGTGGAGAACTGCAGTGGTGACAATATCCCTCCACACAAATATTGGCGAGACTCTTATTGAGAGTATCGTGTCTGGCTCTGGGCACTTCAGCAAAATGCTGAAGGAAAATTTGGTGTCAGGAAGACCTGCTTTACTGAGTGAGAAGTTTAAAGCCTAAGAGTTTAGTTTACATGCTCAAAAACATGACTAAATGATAATTTCACTGCTGACTGCAATTAGCTGTGTGAGTAGGGATTTCTGAAAATTTATTTTTATAAACCAAAGTAGGCAAAGTCTGCTGTCTGAAAGTTGTTTAGACAAATTTATAGGTGCGCATTAATTCCTCTTTAACTTCAGATCTTGAGAAGAAGCAATGTAATAACTCAGATATCACAATCAGAACTGATAAAGAGAGGGTGATATTCTTTGAACAATGTTGTACTGCAGGGCACACCACATCAGGACAGTCTGTTCTACCTTGAACAGCCTCAGGTTACATTCACAGCACTCAGTGGAGCACATCTTGTCTGGATCCAGGGAGTGAACAGCAGTGGTGATGCAGCTGTGCTGACACAGAGTGCTCTGAGCCCACCTCTCAGCACAGTAAATTAGGGGGATCAGAGCTGTGTGCTACTAAAGCTGTTTAGCAAACAGCTCTCATACCTAGATGTGGATGGAATCTGAGGTGGTGTCTGTTCCACCAGCCTTCCCTGGACTTAGAATATTGCTGGGCCAGTTTACATATTGCATTGAAAGCTCAGCATATTTGGGAGCAGGATTTTTGGTTTCACTGTTCACTCAGTTCTCCCATTCAGATAATATGAAACTCTCACTGATTCAGATTATATTCCTTTTTACATTTTCTACATTGCTGTGGTGAAATTCCTCGCATATCTTTGAACATTTTTCTGTTATACTTTAGTGTGAAGCAAAGAAGAGCTGGAAAGGCTTGTTAGCCCCATACGACGACACAATAGAGACTCACTGTCACAGCAATCACTCAAAAAGAACTGCCACGTAGATTATATTATTATTATTATATTATTATTATTAACACTGCATAGAACAGCAGTGTTCTGCTGTTCTATGTAGACCTGCTGGACCCCACAGCTGAAGATCTCTGTAGAGCAGATGCTGTGCTCTAGATTTCAGTCTTGGCTCACGTTTCATTTTTCTACATCACTAATACAAACCAATTTAATCCCCTAGAGGAAGAAAGACTAATCATTCTTGGTTTGGGGGTTTTGCCTGCTTTGAGCTGCATGAGGGAGGAGACACTTAAAAATGAAACAAGAAATATGAAGCAAGTAAGAATGTGTTCCTTGGGATTAGGGAGGTATCCAGCAGGTCTGCATTTTTTTCTGTTGTTTATCACTTTTTTTTTCAGTGGTTGAATAAAATTCTTTGTTCCCTGCCCTGGCAGAAGCAGGGCAAAGCATTGCCTGTTGGCCTTGTGGTGGCTGTGACACCTTGCCTTGGGGGACGTAGGAAGAGCAGTTCTCTCCCTGAGCTTGACCAAAGAGAAATGCAGAGCATGAGGAGCAGGGAGGGATGGGAGCAGTGGGAGTGAGACAGCGAATGGGTATTTTGCAGCAGGAATGTAGACAGCCAAAAGCAGCCAGGAGCAGCCTATAATAGAGATTAAAAGAAAGAGGCTTCCCAAAGGGCACAGACAGAAAAGTAGAACTTGTTGCTGGTAGCTGGACTGAGAGCCAGCCTGGAGAATGCATCCTGTGTTATCCTGGACAGCACTGAAATCTGATGGAGTTTGTGCATTTCCAAATGTGAAACCATCCCTATGTGGTTTTTGAATGCTCTCTGTTAGGACAAGATGATAACAGATCCTCATGCCAAGCTCTGCCAGATGGGGTCCTGTCACAGCCCTCTGAAATCAATGCCTTTTCTGCATATTTATTTTTCTCCTTGCTAATCTGGCATCGTGAATGGGGAGAAAAAGTGTAATTATATTTCTCTGTTATGGAGATTTCCCTACCCCCACATTCATAATTTAAAAGGAGGATGATCTTTCAGGAAGATCACGTATACTTTCCCGTGGTTTACAGACATCAATCTAATGCTATCTCAAACATTACTTCTATATAATTGGTACAACACAGATGTAATTAATTTTGAACATCTAAACATCTCAGTGCATAAAACTTGGGCCAAACCAAGTCACATTAAATACATACCTTTTTGTTACCTTTGATAATATCTGTTTTCAATCAGTTGTGATTTCATTTTCTTGTCTGATTTTCTCAGTTCCTCTACTTCTAAGTTTTATACTAGGGAAGAGATTTTTAAACATATTTAAATGTAAAAGCATTTAAATTATTGCCCTCCCTTGTGACTTTTTGTTATCTAATATTTATCTAGTGCTCATTTGCTTAAGGTAAATGTTTTACATAAAACATTCTTCAAAATATTTTAGTGACTCTAGACTTAACCAACAAGGCTACATTCAATCATGGTATATTTAATCAGTAAATTTTGTTATCCTTGTGGCTAACAGTGGGCATGGCTGTATCTGCCTCTTCAGTGCTGCTTGCTGAGCCACTGGAAGACTGGGATGTGCTGAGATGGGCAAGGAGAAGCAAAGGAAACCTGTGCAGGTATTCAAGGTTGCCTTTGGCAGCATGATCCACCCAAGTTGCGAGCCAAGTCCACTTCACATTCACCTGAACAGCACAACCCTTGGTTTAGAAACCCATTATCCTCATCAGCCCATCCCTGGAGGACTTGCATCTCCGTGAGGGCTCTCTGGGAGCAGAGATGAGGACCAGGACACAGTGGGGCTGGCACCTGAGGGCTGCAGCACAAAATCCATGAAAATGGTGCAAGGGAACAAACATCAGCAGGGTCAACCTCTTGTCAGGGCACCCAGCTCAGCAGCCATGGTCCTTCCCATCCCACCTGTCCCCAGCTCCCCGGGGGCCATGGGCATCCTGCCTTTGCCACAACACCTACAATCGACACCAGCTGTTCTCCCTGAAGTTTCAGCTCCCGCTATTGTTCACCTCCATTACTGCAGGAGCCATTGCTGGCAGTACTCACACACTGGACTGTGCCAGGCAGATCCTGCCCCTGCCCAGGTGGGGAAGGGCAGCAGTAAGGAGGTGCTGCCACTCCCACTGGGTGCACACTGTACCCACCTACCTCCCTCTTACCTGGTGGTGGGGAAGCCCCCATCCAGTGCACCATAAACATAAATATTACAAACACTATTTCAGGTTCCTCTTGCTCTTTCCCACATGCCACCAGCCTCAGCTTCCTCAAGATTATTTCTGTCCATCTGTTCTGTTTTACAGGGACATGCCATCATGTTGCCTCTGTTTGCTCCTTCCCTTTTTCCTCTTTGCTGAGGTCTACACCTGTTTTTCATCTGAAGCTTACAAAAGAGTTCAGCTCTGAGTCATGTACTACTCATATATTGGAATTGTGCCTCTCACATTCCCTTGGCATTTATTTCTGGAATGGGGTCCGCATGCAGGAAGGCTATGGTGAGATATTAAATATCCAAAAGCAACCATAGCTGGTGTGGACAGATTCTTAAAGAAAGTATTCAGATGAAACCAAGTCAGTTTTTAGTAATTCACATTTTGAAACTAAAGGCAATTCTAAAACCAAATTAATTAAAAAGAATGAAAACCTAAAACTTTAATTTAAAAGTTGCAGGGGTCAGAATGAAGCATTTTACAGAATTAAAATACATTCACAAAATGCCTCATTGTCATCAAAATGATGGGGTTTCAGTCCAACATTGTGTATATGAGCAAGAAGAGGTGCTCTCCAACCAGATCTCAAAAGTGATGAATACATCTTGCAGATATTCTTCTAGAACTAAAACAAATAACGTGAAAACAATTTAAGCTTTTGCGGCTTTATGCTATAACTCTGCTTATTGTAGAGGACAATTGAAAATAATATTCTGAGCACCCTGAAGACTTAGAAACTAGCAAGCAAATAAAAGAAGTACAGACCCGTTAGTATGATTGTTCTTATTTCTGCTGTTGCTGTATGTGCTAGATAAGGAGAGGAGAAAAAAGTCCACTTTTTCAGCCTATCCTGTTGTTTTTCAGTCTGATCTCAGAATATTTGAATGCCTGACCAAAGTGCACATCAGTTCCTCCTGCTTTACACTTTAACCAGCAGTGTTTTTTCCAGCTTATCTGTTATTTTTCCCTCAGTATAAGAGTCCTCCTTGTTACTATGTGCCAATTTATGAGTCCTGGGGAAGTGCAAAGCAATTTTAAGTGGCAAAACCTCAAAGACAAAGTTCAAAAAATTTTTCAAAATTATGTTCTCTTTGTCACACAAGGCTCCATTCCTCAGGACCATATGGTGACAAACTGTGTATCTTCCACCCTGCATTCCTCTCACACTCTGCAGACCAAAATAATTTGGTGATAAGTGAAACAAAATGTTTTGCTGAGTAAATCCACTTAATCTCAGGTTTTTTTCTCCACCCAAGGCTTCAATTATGCTCATGACTATTGCCTTAAGCAAGACTGGCTCCTACAGCAGAACATTTCTTAGAGCAGCCCAAGGCTAACCCACAGACCTTCAGCTGAGGAACTGCTGAGAGATGCCTCTGCCAGGGAGAAGATAGCTGCAACAAGGTTTATGAAGCAGGTAAGGGCAAGAAATGTCAGGAAGCAACAAAAACAAAGAAGATTCTAGACCTTTTTTTTTTTTAATGTAGAAGTCTTCTTCACATCTGAAGCTGGCTGGAAGATTTCTGGTTCCTGGTGTATCTGGTTAAAAAAATAAAAGTCAACGTATGAAGTCTGAGCACTTCTGAGCTCAAACTGAAACGTCTGAGCATTTATATAATAAAAGTTCTGATGCCACTCTGTGATATAATCAGATAATTTATTAACAGCCCAGGGAACAGAGGAACCCCCTTGCCTTAGAGAGGGCCAAGAAGCCCAACAGCTCCTGCCAGCTATGACCAACTTGAGAAAAGCTCCCTCTACACCCAGTCCCAAGTTGGACCATGGGTATCTAACCAGACACACCACTGAGCTCCTCAAACACAAGGATGTCTGTATCCTCCATCCATAAGTGTACACATGTCCTGTCTCCAGTGCTGCATACTGGGATGTGTCTAGAGGATCCACTCCACTCATCTCTCACAGAGGTTCTGAGAATTCACTGAACTGGAGCCTTTGAAAAGTGTTCTTGATAGAAGGAAGGGATTTATTAATCTTCATCTTTCTAAAAGGCTTTGTGCATATGTGCAGAAACCTTCTGCAATTTTTGGAGCCAAAGCAGAATCAAAAAATACTTTTATGTCCTAAGGAGAAAAAAAACAAAACAAACATGAGTGAACAAACAGTATAAGAAGAAAAGATGGATGCTAACTTGTGGATGACACCTGGTTAGTTAACAGCTGCAAAAGAAGTGATAATCCAAGAAAGCTCTGGAGGATGTGTAAGGGTCAGCAGAAAGTGCTGAGGAGCCGATACACTGTATGGACAGCCCACACTTATGCACCACGGGGCACTGAAAAACTTACTTTTCATAGTCATGGAGATTGTAACCTGGACTTCATTAATGGATAAAAATGCAAGAGGGCATACAATGACTCAGAAGCTCCAAAACAGAGTGTTGGGACTCAAAGAGAGCTGGCATACCAATGAGGCACAGGTACATTTTTGCTGGACCTTCAAAAGTTACCTGTCTAAACTGGAGGGGGATTTTGTTGTGGGTTGGTTTTGTTGTTGGTGATTTGTTGTTTTTTTTTTGTGAAATCTTCAGTGAGGAGGCAGAAGCAGTGTAAATTCATTGCAAGTGAAAAGTAATCCATCTTTCTTCCAGCCTCTTCTGGGTACTAACCCTTCAGCTGTCTTAAGACTTACACTTACAGATTTAATTTCCTATGTCCCAGACATTACAGAAAGGCAACAAGGTGAGACGGATAGACTCAAATATCTCCTAGAAATGAAACAGCTTCTGAAGCAGAGGTGCAGAAGTAAAACAAAATGTACTTTTGCTTCAGGGTATTCTCGATACTAGGTTTTTTTTCTTTTCATTGTGGTCCCTCATTTCCCCACCCAGACAAAATGCAGCCATGACAACATGGAAATCCCCTGAGCAGCACAGCTCTGATAATAAGATTATTCATGTTCAACAAAAATATTATGTCTGAAAAGACTTTTAGTTTGCTCTAACTGAAACAGGAAAAAAAAAAAAAGATCAAAGTGATAGCCCACTCAATTATAAACAAGACAAATTTAAAGTGAGAAGGTGTCATTTCTGGATAGTGACCAATTTGCACAGGAGAGCCTTTCCTTAATGACATTTCTGTGTGAAAATGAGGCAGGAATTACCTTGAGGGTTTTTAAAATAATACGATAAGAAAGATTAATAAGAAAAATGTTTAAATTCTCAGCTAGTCTAAAGCAAGCAAGGGCAAGGCCTTAGGTATTAGAAATCACCAGGACACTCTCACTAATTCAAGTTTGGCTGCAATGTACTTTGGTTAAGCACAGAAAACTTGAGCATGAGAGACGAGTAGTACCAGTAACTGCTAAAGTCCCCTCAGCTGACTCAGAGAGAGGGAATCTCTTGAAGGGATACTCTGTGAATTTAGCAGTAATACAAACAGATCTATAAAAGAAGTCAAGCCCTCGAGTGAGGGTCAGTCATCCCATGGTGCCACCTCCAGTAGCTCCATGGGCCCTGCACCAGCTCCTGCTTTGTGTGGGTGGTCAGGCAGGTCCCTCTCCTGTTGGTGGGTAGGAGGTATTGTAGAAGTCTGCTGAGCAGACGTCTCACCCTGGGCTCTCTCTTAATTCAGTGGAGGGAAATAAATGCATTTAGGGGTTTCGATTTCATCTTTTTAATGTCTGTGCTAGGACGAGATGAATCGAGCTCTTCCCTGCCAGACAGAAGTGAAGGAAGGAGAGTCCTGACACAGCAATACACATGGTAAATGCAGACATGCTGGCCAAAGAGCCCAACCCACCCTTCTGAACCTACCTAGGCTTAGTGCACCTGCAGGGAGTGCTTGTGGGGAGCCCCAGGGAGGCTCCATAAGGTGGGACTGGATACAGATTCTGGAGATCTTCCAGTCAGCCTTGCTGAACTCTCATGGAAAGGGGGCCATTTCTTCCTATTAAAACTGGGCAGGGGAGTCCAGAAACAGTGCTTTGGCTACCCAGTGCCCCTTGCCTAGGGCAGCAAGAGACACTACCGGATAGTCCCTGATGTCCTGGAAAGAAGTAAACTTTTCTAGCTACGAGACCTGAGCTTTCTTCACTTTGGTGAGCATTTTCAATTATTTCCTTGCAAACAAAAAAAGCTTCCATATTGAGTCTCCTTATTACAGTGTCATAATTTTTCTGTTTGCTTGGCCATTTTTACAAACTTTGCCCCCGGTTTCTTTTACACCTCCAACCTGAAGCTCTTTTTGGTGCAGCCAGGGCTGTGCCAGAGCTTGCTCTTCTGTTTCAGGCCGTCAGCTCACCTGTAGTTAGCCACATCAGTCAGCCCTGTGCACGGCCCTGCTTTATTCTCTAGTGTGTGTCGGCATATTCAGCCACGGAAAGGGTGCAAAGGAAATACCTAACACCTCTTTGTCTTTCACTTTCCACCTTTGCTTTGCCCAAAGCCTGAAAAAAATGTGAGATGCGCCACTTCGCTCTTAGGAGCCAGGCTTTGCAGGATTAGTCTTTTAAATCACAGGTTTTTCTGAGTCACCATTGCCTCATGCAGGACTTCTTAGAACCACAGAAGGTTTGGGGTTGAAAGGGACCTTTGAAGATTCCCTTGTTCCAAGTCCCTTGCCATGTACAGGCACACCTTCCACTAGACCACGTTACTCAAAGCTGCACTTGAGCACTTCCAGTGATGGGGCATACACATCTCTGGGCAACCTGTGCCAAAGCCTCACCATCCTCCTAGGGAAGAATTTCTTTTGTATGCCCAATCTAAATCTACCCTATTTTAAAAACATTGCCCCTTGTCCCGTCACCACAGGCCTTGGTAAATAATTTCTCCTTATCTTTCTTAAAAGCATCCTTTATATACTGAAAGGCCATGGTAAAATCTCCCCAGAGCCTTCTCTCCTGTGGGATGAACAGCCCCAGCTCTCTCAGCCTATCTGTGCAGGAGGTGTGTTCCAGCCCTCTCCTCATCTCAGTGGCTTCCTTTGGACTTGATTCAACATGCTGTGTCCTTCTTATGGTGGGGCTGAGTGGAGTGCTCCAGACAGGGTCTCACAAGAGTGAAGAATCACCCGCTGGCAGTGCTGCTTTTGATCCTGGTAGTCAGAGAATAAACAAAAGCAATCATACCTAATGTTTCATACCTGGAAGATTTTTCTCCCTTGGACCTGTGCACCTCTCTTGGGAGCAAAGTGGATGTCAGGGCTAAACCACGCTCTTAGGGAACCAGCAGCAGGAATCCCCCCAGGAGTCGGGAGCACTGTCCGAGCACCGTGCTGCCTTTCCCGCCGGCCTTTACCAGGTTTGCCCAGACCAGCTGGCGGGCCTGCTCCACAGCCTGCTCAGCCCGGGAGCGGGCAGATGTTTCACAGTAAAAGCTCAGCAGCTCTCTTCGCTTTGGCTTCCTGCCCGCTGCCACCAGCCGTGCCGTGCGTAGGCATGTTTACATTTCCCGTGCCGAGGTGCCGCTGCAGGCCGAGGGCTGCGGGCTGCGGCTGAGGCCGCTATAAAGGCGCGGCGCGGCGCGGCCTCGGCACGCAGCCCCGCTCGCTGCACACATGCGGCGCGCCCAGCATGGCCCAGCCCGGCGCTGTGCTCAGCGTCTTCGCCATGGTCCTGCACACCGCCCTGGGGGAAAGTGGTTGCACCTCAGCAGACGGTGATGGTGAGTCATTTCGTCTTCGTCTTTCCACTCACGTATGAGCTTAAAAAACCTCAGTTAAGAGCTCCAGAATGCAACTGCGTGGTTAAATACATTCGTGCTTCCAATCTCTCTTCAGTGCCAGTGCCTGAGGTGGAGCTGAGGGATACCTATTTAATTTAATCCCCAAATCTGCCGTCCTTGTAACATTTAAATCCACAACGAAATAAGGGAGACCATAGCTGTATGCCCAGGGCATGCAGTGCCAGCCCTGTTAATCCTTGTAGTTAGTGTTCCTGTGGGGACTTATGCCTGGGAACAGGGATAACTTCACCCTTCTGCAGCCCATGGTCACTCAGCTGCCAGCAGAGCGGGGTGAGGTTCTGGCTTCTTTTGCTCTTGCCAGTCTCCTCCAAATAAAACATTTTGATGTAACTCAAACTTGGCCCAAACTGTTCCACTTCAAAAGCCAAACTTTTACGTTTTCTTTAAGCAGTTTCATCAGCTGTATCGGATATAGAGCCCCAGTCTCCCTCATAGCAGGGCTGATGCACTCAGTCAGGGGGCTCTCACAGTGCATCACTAACAGCATTCATCCCCTACTCAGCAACAACACTTTATAAATTAACAACACTTTAAACTCAGCCTTATTGTAGACTTTATGATCTCATTTAGAGAGGTGAAAATTATTTAGCAGTATCAAGATGAAAAGCATAAATAAGCAGAGTATGAAAACATAATAAGCAGAAATAAAACCACTGTTTCAGCCTGCTATTCATTTTCTCAACAGGGAGATGAAAAATTTGATTTGGAAATTCAGTCCCAGATCTGCTAAACTCTTACTCGTCTGGTACTAAACAAACAGCAATGACAAGAGTTTATGTACTATGCCTGAGGGACACAGGGTATCACTCAGTTACTGGTAGATTAGAGCTCCCCTGTTTGGGAACAAAAGAGATTTCAGTTTTTAGGAGGAGAAAGGTTGTGTTTTTATGCTATCTCTCAGTTAGGGAATCTCATTTTTCTCTGGGTGTTGCGTATTTTAACACATGTATCTAGACAGTTGTACATGCATATGTATGTACATAGACAGGGTATGCATGATAAGCTTTTTCATTAAATGAAAACAGGGACTGGCTCAGAACTGCATCTAACCACCCTGGGGTTTTTGTTTGCCATTTATTCATATAACTGGCAGCTGTTTAGAGCCAGCTTTGGAAAGTAGCTATGGTGATGAATGTTCAATGCTAGTGATTTATTGTTGGTGTCACTGAAATCTTCAGGCCTTCCCAAAATCAGATATGATCAGACCTTTGCTTGTTTTGTCATTAACATGAGTAAATAATGATTTCTTTATATGTGAAAACAGATTCAGAAAATCCCCATTGAGCAACTAGCAGCTTTTATGACTTCCTTATGAATCTTCTGTGTTTGGCTAACAAACTAAATAACCTGGGGTAAAATCACCCATGACAGATATTTGACTTTCACTCTTTGCCTTTCTGACTTGCCCTGCCTCCTTACAAAGTGCCAGTAGCCAACTCAGGCATGAAGTTGCCCTTATAGGCAGAGGAGGGAAGAGCTAATTGAACAGCTTTCCTCCATCTCCTCCTCTCTTCTGAGCATCAGACTGTCTCCCAGCTGATGTCCCCCAGCCAGGAAGAAGTGGTGGAGATCCCCAAAAGGCCTCAGAGAGCTATAGGCAGGGCTCAGGAGAGGCAGGCAGGGAGGGTGCAGGTGGCACAGGAGGCCTATGGTCAAGGCACCCTCAGTGGTCCTCCTACCCACACTTGTAGAGTTTATCCAACCCACATCTAAGCTGTTGTGACTGTAACAGGTTCTGCCTGAATCACATCAGTGCTAGGGGGTCTCACCACATCTCCATTGAACCATCCTGATGGATGCTGTCCAAACCCAAGAGAGAACCATTTCTGTGAAGGACCTGCCATGATTTCAGCTATGAGAGCAGTTTTTATCTCAGTTCAGAATCACTCCTTCCCAAGCCTTGCCTTGATTTCAGCAGAGCCAGGTTCATGGCTCTGCCTGGTCTGGCCTTCTCAAGGCAAACATTACAATAGTCTTGTGAATTTTTAATTGAGTGAAGTGTCCTTAGCAGTATGAGTCATGTCAGACTCACCAAAACCATTCACTTAGCAAACACATTGTGCGTGGTGGTTCTGAGGTTTAGGGCAGAAGTGAGGCTGAGACTGTGGGCCTACTGACGTCAGACAAAAAAATTAGTCAGCCCATGAAAAACCATAGCAGAAATAGCATTTCTAATTGCTTACTTAAACTGTTCCTGAGGTTTAATTGTCATGTATTGTATGTTTATTATGTTATTTCCATGAATAAGGAACCGTATAATCACAATGGGAATGTTAAGTGTCTAAGTGCCAAAGTCAGCTTTCCTTCCAGAGTGGCACCAAAGCTGCACCATGTTGGTTAAACTTTGAATGGCTGTTTGAACTGCAAGACTAAACCTTCTCTTCTTTTCATTTTGCAACCAAACTGATAGAGAATTAATTCAAATTTCTGTAACTTTTCAGCAAATCAGTAGTGAATAGTTGAATTTTTCTAATAAGCCATTTATTAATAGAATGATTGCTAGGTTTTTGAGTTGATGCAATATCTGATATATGTAGTTTGCATATACAGAGATCACCAAGCAGTCATATAGAAGGGCAGATTAGTCATCTTAACCTTTAAGTTTTGGTATTGTCTTGAGCATAAAGCAAGTCTCCTGGCAGTTGCAAGTAAAATCTTAAGAGAGGCTTAGAATGTGACATACCTGTGCATGCCAGCTTTGGGTGTATATAACTGTATAAAATATGGTGGGTTGTCTTCCATTTTAAACAGATTCATTTCAGCTTACTTGGTATCCCCCAGATTTTGAATACACATATTTTTATGTACTTTTACCCACAAATATGCAACTGTATATGGTAGATATTTCTGTACAAGCATGTCTGCCCTTATGGCACAGGGCTGCATTGGACAAGACTGTCTCCTCTGAAACTGCTGCAGGATTGTTCCAAAGTTGGGCTGATCTCTGTGTCTCTGTCTTGAATGTGATGGTTAAATACAGCAGCTTTGTACAGCATCTGCTTTTTCTGCATCTCTCTGTCTCTGTGTCTGTGTCTGTCTGTGTCTCTGTCTGTGTCTGTGTATCTGTCTCTGTCTGTGTCTGTCTGTCTATGTCTGTGTCTGTGTCTGTGTCTGTGTCTGTGTTTGTGTCTCTGTCTGTGTCTGTCTGTGTCTCTGTCTGTGTCTGTGTCTGTGTTTGTGTCTCTTGTCTGTCTGTGTCTCTGTCTGTCTGTGTCTCTGTCTGTCTGTGTCTATGTCTGTCTGTGTATCTGTCTCTGTCTCTGTGCTGCACAGATTCTCCCCTCAAAGCAGCAACACTGGTAGAGGACACTGCATCTGTGGTCCATCAGGGAGATCTGGGCTCCCTGAGCTGTGCTGAGAAGACCAGTAATAATTTCTTAGCACCACTTGCTCTTGGTAACAAATGGCCACTAAGTATTAGCTCATGGGGGAGAGCTCTCCCTGTGGGCTATGGATTACTGCAGCATCAATCAGATGCTCCCATCCCATCACAGGTGCTGGTAGCAGCAGTCCCTGTCCTAGCCTCTGCCTGAACTGCTTTTGTGTGTTTCTCTGCATTTCTGACTGACTTCTAGACTTCTTCTCTTACTAAAATCTTGCAGATGCAAGAGTTGACCATCATTTTCTCTAGGAGGAATTTTCCATTGGAAATTTTTCAACAGGCCCGCTCCATTTGTGAGTCACCGATACCCCACAGCAGATAGCAATAGGAAAAGGAGGAACAGTTTTAAACTGTCAGGAGAGAGATTTAGATTAGATGTTAGGAAGAAACTCTATACTTAGAGGGCAATGAAGCTCTGTAACAAGCTGCCCCAAGAAGTTGTGGATGTCCTATTCCTGGAAGGGTTCAAAGCCAGTTTGGATGGGCCCCTGAGCAAACTGATTCAGTGGGTGTCATTCCTGCCCATGGTGGATGAAACTAAATGATCTTTAAGATCCCTTCCTACCCAGACCTTTCTCTGATTCTGTGATTCTTTTTCTCAGTGCATCAGGTGCCCCACATGGCAAGGATCTGTCTGAGGAATGGATAGCAGAGGACTGAGTGGGGGATCGAGCATAATCCCTTGAGTCAGAAAAGAGGTTTATGTATCATGACAGCTATCCTTAAGCATTGCTGAAAGGAGTCAGAGGCATTCCTGTCCCTAGGATCCATTCAAGGGGTCATGACAATAACCCTTTCCCCACCCACTTGGCTATAGTGGGTGAGATTTTATTGGCATTTTCTGCCAGAGAGGCCTTCTCTCAGAAGCATCATTTTTTGCATCACTGGCCTCATACCTGCCAAGTGTAGGACTTTAGAATTACGCTTAGAGTCAAATCATGATTGTGTTATTAGTCACTGAAGTAAATTTGCAGGAAGCCATGCAATCTGGCACGAAGTCTAAGATTTCCCTCCTGAGCCCAAATTCATGACATTTCAGAAAGCTTTCCAGTACAATCAAAATGTGGCTTAGCTGCCTCATGGTACCAAAACGTTCGTGCAAGTGGGTGGACTTCACTGGCATGCAGGGAGAGCAACCTTGAAAGGTACAGACGGCTTTTAACTTCATTTTGGACAAGGTTTTCCTGCTCCTTACAAAACAGGTGGGTTGATCCTCTTTCTTTCAGGCAACCACATGAAGAAACAACCTCCTATACAATGGATCTGCAAATCAAATACACTCATGGGTTTACTTCAGTAACATCTTGTGAATACTTCCTTAGGGACCCTCGGGGATGATGAACCAGACAATTTTGACATTGACTGCTTCAGCCAGCTGGAAATTAAGGACTCCTTAAGCAGCCTGACCTGCAATTTCACCGAGCTGCCTCCTTACAACACTAACTACACCCTGTCGCTGTGGTAAGTGCTGTCTGTCCCTCCGTAGACACCTGGGAAGTGAAATGCTGAGCACTAGTGAGTCACATTGCCACATGCAGGGAAACAGGGGCAGCAAAGCTAGACAAAATCCTGCTTCAGAGTGTTTTGCCAAGTTTGAATACTATATTCAGCAAAGAAGAAGAGCTTACTGAAGCAGAACATAACTCCCTAATGAGAAAAAGTACAAGCTGGAAGGATCTCTAAAGGGGATTATAATGTCTCCAGTAGTTCTGACCTTGCCTCTGTTGCTCTGGAACGCCTGTAATATGGATGTAGGCCAACATGAACTGAGAGCTTTTTATTTTAGTTTAAATGGTATTTTTAAAAATGTTTTTGAAGACACAAATCCTTGCCACAGAAAATTCTTTAGCAGAAGGTTAGTTTTCCACATCCAAGAAAATGCCTTCATCTAGGTTAAGACAAAAAACTCAGCTATTGTCTTTGCACACAGAGACATACAAGAAATACACTAGAACAAGCACACAAACCTCCAACACTTATCAAACACATCAGTCATCTCCACTTCCTATTGAGGCCTTGAAACTCTTTCCACCCTTTTTTTTCACTGTTGCGCCAAGCTGAAGATCAAATTTTGTTTCTTGAGCATACAGATCCTTTTCTGTTTTTCCTGAAACTGAAAGTTGTGTGGCAGCCAAAAAAAGAAGTGGCTATTTTTTGTAAATCTTTATATACTAGTCACTAATTATTTCCATTTTTTTCTCATAGTTTATTAGAATTTTTCTATTTTCATGGGACTTAGTATGGGTTTTGACCGAAGTTTTACAGCAGTTCTCAAACATGGGAGCCAAAGAAATGGAAAAAAGAGTTCTAAAACTGCCATGTGATTCCTTCATGGCCAGGGTCACTGTTGACCCTCTATTTGCTGCTGCCTAAGTCAATAAGAAATTCATCTTTATCTTCAAAGAGCATCAAAATTGCCCTAGATTTAAAAATAGCAATGGAAAGGTAATTTTTAAAGATGCAAACATTTTAGCACATACACCTCCAATTAAATAATTGCACTTTTTTCTTGAGAGCTCCATGATGCTTAATGTGATTCACATCGCTTTACTATTTTGCTCAAGGACCACAAGGAAAAATACTATCAACATCTCAGACTCCTTATTTGCATTGTATTACTTCACATGGAGTCTCACTTCAGTGAGATGAGTGAAATGAGCAAGCAGGATTAATCCCTTATAGTAAGTAGTCAAGTCATATTAACAGTGAGAAGAAATGATTGTCGTGTCACTTTGGCCAACAGTACCAAGGAAGACAACAATTATGCCTGCTTCAACATGAAGAAACAGGAAGATGTATTCTTCTTACAGTTCATTGATATACTCTCAAACAGAGATGTTTGCATGTACTCTGAGATGAAGAGAAGGGTCTGCAGGAGTCTGGTTATAACTGACATTGGTGAGACACTTAACATTTTGGATGTTTTTAAAGTTATAGGGGTTACACAAAGCCTGATGGCCAATCTGGGTGACATAAAGGCAGCATAAAATAGCATTTTAGCAGGGCATGTGGCCTGGATTGGGATGTTATCAGAGTGTGGTGATTCCCCTGCTTCAAAGCCAGACATGATTAACCTACATTCAAAATGCATAGCTGAATTCAGGCTGATGGTGACACTGCCCAGACCCAGACATAGACTGAATCCCATCCATGGCTGAAGCAGCTGTTCCTCAGTGTGGGTGAACTGCCAAGCAGGGAGCAGGGACACTATGTTAATCTCTGACTAAGGATTATGCAGTTTAGGGACTGGCCACCCCACAGATAGCATGAGCCCAGTAGCTCAGGGAACACAAGGCTGCAAGATCTCACTTCACATCGTGGTGTGTCCTGTAGTCCGAACAAGGTGCATCCTGCACTGGTAACTGTGAACAGGCTTACACACACCAGGGACCTGCCTGAGCCAAGAAATAGGAAACTCAAGGGGAGGAGGGGATACACAGAATTTACTGTTCTTGGTCACCAGTGTCATTCAAGGGCGGCAGAGAAGCTTTTGTAGGACAGATTCTTCTCTGGTGCCACATTGCTTTGTCTCCAGTTGGGAATAGGTGCTGCAACATCCCTCTCTTCTGAAACATTTCTGCCACAGTCCAATAGTTTTGTAATAATCTTACATTACCTCTTAGTTTACGGGCCAGCCTGGACCTCTGGCAGTCCCTGCTCTAAAGACTGTGGAAGATCTAAGTATCTGAGGGTTGTATTATGGCTATATGTGTTTTCCTGAGAGGAGAGAGGTGTGGGCTCTGTGTTGCTATGAGGGCTGACGTACTTATCAAGATGAATTCAGGAAGCCTCAGTGCCACAGTCACAAGTCCCTGCAGGTCTCAAGCACATCCAGCTCAGGCTTGGCTTGGGGAGAGCCCTGAGGGCTGCATTTCTGACTTGATGTATTTGCATGGATGGTCTTTGCACAATTTCCTGCAGACAAGGTCAGGTGTTGGTTCACAGCAAGGGTCTGGAGCCACAGCTCCTCTGGTCTATCTAAAACTGTCAGACTTTGTAGCTCCCTCTGTCCCAGTGCCCTGACAGCCACAGTGGTACCTGAGCAGAGGTTGTTCCCCAGTGCCTCCTCCCAGGTGGGTTTTGCCAGGGGGCCTCCATCTCAGAGCACTAGGGACTAATGCTAGAGGGACTGAATTTCAGACCTTCAAGCTGCCACAGGGGTGGGCATGCTCAAGAATTGCTTTCCAAGACTAAATGTCATATTCCTCACAGGCACCTCCCCTGCTGGTCACACTACTTCTCTAACAGGTACAAAACCAAGCCCTTCTCAGGATCAGGGCGTAAGGAGGATCTGGGGCTCAGCATGGGGCTTGCCTAGCTCAGGACAGCTCATTCTCAAGATGGGTCACCCTGCAGGGCTGTAACTTGAACTGGACTTTTTTTTTACATTTCAAACCCTGTTTATTTTCTAGTAACATTATTCTGCTCCTGTTATATCCTGGTTTGTTGTCATTTGCAGTTAAGCCTGAAGTTCCATTCGCTATAAACATCACATATGAAAGGGAGGCAAATGAATATCTTATTCGTTACTGTACACCACACTCCAGGAAGAAATACTTAAAGGACAAATTAGTACACCAAGTAGCCTATCGGCAGAAAGAAGGTACTTGGAAGGTAAGTGGTGATGTATTGGTGTGCTTACACTAACTTCCAAGATTAAACATTATCAAAATAACCTGTACCATGTAAAAATTACCAAATCTGCATTTCTGCAGATCTCCATCTGAAAACTTGGAGAGGTGCAATATTTGGCGTCTGGAAATTTCATCAGTCAAAAGAGGTTTCATTTATTTGGGCTTTGCAGTGCGAATAGAAGATGTGTTCAACCATACTAAGCTTGCTCTTTGCTGTGGTGATTTTGCTGTTATTTTCTGTGCTCATCAGTCAGTAAAATGTGTGACCTCTTTACTTATTTTTCAAGTTTCTTCACATCTGCTTTTCCACTGAATCCTTCCAGGCTTCCAGTGCAGCCCTGCAGCTCTCCTACCCTCAGGCTGTCTGAGGCTGCAGCTGCCTGTGGACTGGGTCTGACTGGGGCTGCCCAGCTGCATGGATCTGTGTGTCCCCTCTCACCAGGGCAGCCATGCAAAAGCTAGTCACAATGTTTGAAAGCGTGGACTACACCTGCGTTTTACAGAGGGAGCACAGTGTTGTCCACAAAAGTCAGATTTGTTACAGATTTGTTGTTGGAGTGCAACATGCCAGTAATTACACACTGGAGAGAGATGTGGATTGTTCAGTTACACAAGCCTGGATGCAACACCAACTACCAAAACGTTTTGCTATTTATACATTTTAGGAAACAAACTAATTAGTGTTCCTTGGCCACAAGTTACATTGTTCTCTTATTAATTAGTGTTCCTTCTTCTATCGGTTAATGATTCTCTCACGTCTCATGCCAATTAGCCCAGAGGCTCAGTCTTTGTCTTCTCTTGAGTTGGTGGCTCTCATGTCCTGGTGGGCCATGAGTCAGCAGCCATGATCTGCTCCTGCCAGAATTACCTTCTAACCAGTTCAGAGCTGATTCAGCACAGTCACTGAGTTGTCTTTATTAGTTTCTTCCTTATCTTGGGGGCTCTGTCAAATATCCTCTATTATGGCCTGAAAATTCTGCACTCTTTGTGTCCATTACCATCCCTACACCCTTCTTCCCAAGCTTTGTTAACCTCCCCCCAGGTCTCACATCATCGAAGCATGTCAAGACCAAAACCTTAACAAGGCAATTCTATCCACAGATAATTTGTTTTTCTAACACCTGGACATCACTTAGAGCTTGCTTATTAACTGCTCTCTGTTTCACAGATTAAATCTCCCTCCTTGTTGATTAGATGTGAAAATATACAAAGATCAAACATATCAAAGAACTTAAGGGGAAAAGAAAATGGATTCAGGAGGCAGTGAAATACATTGAAATGGAGAGCACCAGAGCTGCACTGCAGAATTTCAGCTTCTTCCCTGTAACTGCCCTCTCAGACATTGTCTTTTTATGCTGCAAAAACGTATTTTCCCCATCTCTCCTGTAAGCCTTTTCAGGGAAGCATATACTTCCTACTGCAGTGTCAGCTGCCACAAAGCACAGTTAATACTCTCAGCTGTTCTCCAAAAAGCTTTTACCCGGCATTTGTCTCTCTTCTCAATACTATCTGGAGTATGCTGTTTAACTAGGCTGATGTCCTGATAAGCACCTGTGTAATAGTTAGAGAGATGGAGTAAACAGCACAGTATTTCAGGGATGCACCTGGTCTCACATATTTGCTGAACTCGAGGATAATTTTCCACTGTCTGCTGGAAAAATAATTGTATTTTTTTGTGTATGTGTGTTTAGACAATAGAGTCACCATATCTTCAGGTAAAATTGCTGGGGAAAAACCTTGAAAATGAAGCATCATATGAGGTGAAAGTACGTTCTCAGCCCAATGGAGATTATTTTAAGGGCACATGGAGCGAGTGGAGCACTTCCAAGAGCTTCAGGACAGCACGAGAGCAGCACTCCACAGAAAACTGTAAGGGCTGAAAACACTTTGGGAAAGCAGAGCTGGGGGTCTGGGCTCCCTGGTCAGCCTCAGAAACAGCAGGGATGAGAGAATGGAGAGGGAAGAGCCCACATCCACAGCAGGGCCAGCCCTCTTAGACACAGCGCTCCAAGGAGGTGACACACAGAGCAGCTGGGTTGCTCTGGTCTGGGGCTGGCTCTCCGTGAAGATTTAAATCTCACTCAAGGGCAATAAGGTCAGAGGAAATGCTGCCATGAGAGCATGAGGGTGTGGGTGCAGAGGGAGATGAAGGCTGACTCACTGCTTGCTGCTGGCTGGCTTGCCAGGAGAAGGAAGAGCTTTGGGTAAGGGACAAAGAGCAGTGAAATATGACCCATTTCAGGACCCTGGGCCTGGGTGTGAACATGGCACTTGAATCACAAATGCAACATAGGATAAAATCTCATCACTGCATGTGAATAATCTTTGTGGTCCTTGGGTCCCTTCAGTCCCCAGGGGTACCTTGGCATTATGGCTGTTAGAACTCATCTCTGTGCTGCTGTGAGGACACAGTGAGTTCTGGTTTCAAGGCACAGGAGGTGACAGCACACTTCAAGCTGCTTTAATCCAGCCTGTGAACCCAGCTCGAAGCTCAGCCAGGTGCTGATGCTCTGGCAGGCTATAATTTACCTCCTTCACAGAGGCAGGAGAAATGAGCCATTACACCAGCCCAGTGGTAGGCAAATGCAATGCTTGGTGTTAATTCCTAATTTATCATCTGAAAAGACATCACTGTTATGGTGGCTTAACAGTGAGACATTTACACACATTGGCTGATGTTCTGTGTTTTCCTTTAGATAGCAGTGTGGTCATGGTTGTACTCTCCATCCTGGGATTCATGCTGTCTGTTGCTATGATTGCACTGATCGTAGTTTTTTGGGAAAACAGGTAATCTCTTTGTATCAGATAAAGGTGTTGGAGCCCAATCCTGTTCTGACAGTCTTCTTGCTTTCTCTGTTATACTTGTAAACAAATCTCTCTCCATTTCTGGAACTCTGTATCAAGCCGATGGCAAGCAAAGAGTAGAAATGAGCAATACAAGAAACAGTTGGCAGGCAGAAGATGACCTGCCACTTGGACCAGATTTCAGTCTTGAGCTCAAAACACTGGGACCTTTGGTACCAAAGTCATGCAAAACACGTACAGATTCAGTGTCCTGCTGGAAGAAAATTTGACTCACAAACTTCAAGCAAAATCCAGAAAAGAAGGGAACCTGTGGGTTTTAGTACACTCCTAAGGAGTGTGGAAACAACATGCCAGGGTGATGACCTCGTTCCCTTTGACAGGCTGAGTTAGTGGGATGTTTGCTCTGCAATGCTTTCAGAAGCAGCAGGGCAGAGCCCTCTGCAACAGGGGCTTGATGATGTCAGACACCAGCCTGGCCAAATCCTCTTCCAGCCAGTCTTGAGGTGAGATCAGGCAGAAGTGGGACTGAGGATATGTTCCTTACCCAAGCAGTCCTTGGTGTGCGTTAGGGTTTTTTCATATATCTGCTACACAGCAATAGATGGATAACTGTAAATATGTTTTTAATGACATGGCTCACTAGAGCTGACAAGCTTAAGAAAATTAACAGATATGTAGGTAATGTCACAAAACTAGAATCTGGAGGGAAAAAAAATCCAAGTTTTACTGTAGATTAAGAACTCCTTGCAAGACAGAAGGCCCAGAACTCTTCAATGACATTCAGAGCAGTCTGTCCATGACACCCAGCTCAAGAGAGGTAACTCTGTGTGAGCTGCCTTTTGGGGCAACACTTGGGCTGTGCTGACTCTGGAGTAACACATGGGGATTACCTGGCAGTGTTAAACATGGGGATTAGCTGGCCAGTGCTAGTTGGCCTCAGCCATACCATGCCACAAAGCAATTTTAATAATTAAACATTTTAGATACTGAAGTTATCTGCCCTGGTGCTACTTTATTCACAAGTACAGAGGTTGCTTGAGATTTCTCATTCTTGAATTTTACTGTTGCTGGGAACCTACATTTCTCTAACTGCTGCAAGTTTTGCTTATATAAAACTGCAGCAAAAACAGGTGAGACTTTGATCCCAGATATTTCCATTTTAAAAAGAAGGTTTTATACATGTGCATATATACAGCAACACAGACACACAAATAAAATTAAATGTATATTCATATACATATATAACACTGCAATGATTGAGTATCAGTTGGACAACATTCTCTACATGCATCATAGCTAAGAGTATCAAGCAGCACAACATGAGAACTTTGCTAATCAAGGCAGTAAAAATGAGACCTGTTAAAAAAGGATGTAGGACAGATATCTGTAGCTCAAATTGGTAGCCAAGGAATGGGACAATATACCATGCTTTGAATTGACTGAACATGCAGAAGCAAGTATCAGCAAATTTCCACTTTAACCACAGCATCTTCTTGCACTTGCAGAAAACAGTTTCCACACAGAACCCTGTTAACACAGCTAGATGAAAACAAGCAACAAACTCTTTGCCAGCATAATTTGCTGCATTTCCAGTACTTGGTGAAGTGTCTTCTTTTAAGTGTGACAATTTGTGCACTCCAAAGAATAATGACTTTTTGGTGACCTTTACAATTCCTTTTCTCTTGTCTGGTTTATTCTGAGGCTTCTCTGTCTTTATTCTGGATAATGCAAGCCAGCCGTAAGGCTTTGTGAGAACTAGTACAAATGATGCAATATGAACCTCTGATACCTCAACATGGCCCTCTTATGCTGCTTTTTGTCTCCTGTTGCTGTTTCAGGATTAAGCCTGCTGTATGGCCTAACCTTCCTGACCATAAAAAAACGCTGGAGCAACTATGTAAGAAGCCAAAAAACGTATGTTCTTGCACTGTTCTTTCCACCTGAGTATAGACTTTTGGGGACAAAACTAATGCCTATGAGAGACAGTATGTGCATTTTCTGCATGAACTAGGACATCTTTCAGAAATTACTTCTTCATTTCACTGAAGAGAGCCCACATTTGCTTATTTGGATGTCAGTCAAGGGTATGGAAGTAACACACAATTGACCTAGTGCCTGAGGTTTGACTTATGCAAAGTAACTGCAGAGGTCTCGGGAAGTTGATCTATGAAGAAAGGCTGAAGGAATTAAGTTTGTTTATAGAAGAAAAGGAAGCTTGGGATAGGGAATATTACTTACAACCTTCCAATACCTAAGGTGTATGTAGAGAGGTGGGAAAAGTGCTCTCACCACAAGGCTGGGTGGTGACAGGACCAGAGGCAACAAGCATGTATTGCTTCAGGGCAAACTTCTTCCAGATATTAGGAAAGAATCTTTCTTGTGAAAATAATTTAAAACTGTGTAGCCTGCCCAAAGACAAGGTAGGTTCTCCTTTGGAAATATGTTTAAGGCTTGTCTTGACAGGGCTCTGAATAGCCTAGTCCAGGTCCTGTTTCTGGGAGAAGGTTGGACTCCACAGCTCCTTTCCAACCAAAATGCTTTGGTGATTCTACAAAACTGATCATAGGGCTGGATGGGGGGGACCTTTTGTAAATGTCCCTGGTGATTTCCACGTACCCTGCCATGCCCAGCAGCATTGTTCATACCTCATGCAGTATATCAACTGCTTTGCCTGTTTAAATACAGATGGACAAGTAAATCATTGGTGTTGTTCACTCCAGGTACATTATTAGCATGTTTTTAATTTCGTAGGAGGCCTAACACAGCTCTTCCAGCCCCTGTGCTCCCCATTTCAAGGATTCCTAATGTGTTTTAGGAAGTTGTGGAAAATCTTTACTTCCCTTGCTGCCAAATTAGGAAGGTAAAACTGAAGGAAACCACCTGGGTGGGCACACTCTTCCTGTGAAATGGCAGGCATGTGATTAATGTGTGTCTCAGAAAAGTATCTCAAACACTGTGTAGAGCATAAAACACTCTCCAGGGGCACTGGCCAGAGGAGGACACAGGATAGGTGAAGTTAACAGGGAAGGGTGTTTTCAGCCATGTCATAGTGTATTCTATGCTAACCTATTGTTCAGCCTGCTAAGGGTTATACCTAGAGTTAAAGAAATAATAAATACTCTTCTAAAATCAAATAAGTTATCAAAGTATCTTTTCTTTTCAGCTACCACCCACTGTTGACTAACTGTGCTGTTCCCTTTTCCACACAGAATTTTGATATAAGCTTTAACCCAGAGAGTTTTGGTTATGTTCATATCCATAAAGTGGATGGGCTTTGGGCAAAAGCTGAACTGGAAAATTATCTGCAGCCATCAACTGCTCCAGAGACAAGCCTTCCAGAAAAATTCAGGAGTGGATCAGACCTGAAGATGATCCCTACAATGGCAGACAAAATCAACCTAAACCTGCCAGTGTCTTACGAAGCCCTGCACAGGCTCCTGGGCACCAGCCAGCGTGCAGTCACCGAGGGCAGCTGCAGCTCCAGCACCTATGAGGTTTGCCACAGCAACAGGGTGCCCCTGCACAGCAATGGTTTCAACCTTTCCCCAACTTACCCCCTGGATCCTTCTGGCCAGCGCCATCCAGAGCCCCTAAATGACAACACCATATCCCAGATGCTGCCTAACAGTGACATGAGATCACCAAACAATGAGGAAGCCTATGTCACAATGTCCAACTTCTACAAAATTCAGTAAATCTCACAAGAATTACAGCATGCATTTTGTTCTCTAACACAAGCAGGATACTGAAGCTTTCTGGCTTTGTTTTCCTATATCCTGTGAGTTCCCACCTCCCTCATGCACTCTGCTCATAGTGCAATAATATACCTGCAGGGAAGTGTATTCTCCTACATTCCAGTGAGGTGTAGCCTATCTCAGCATTCAGTATGCTGCTAGCAGTCTTCACTGCAGCATAAAT
Source organism: Buphagus erythrorhynchus (assembly GCA_013400855.1). Taxonomy (NCBI): domain Eukaryota; kingdom Metazoa; phylum Chordata; class Aves; order Passeriformes; family Sturnidae; genus Buphagus; species Buphagus erythrorhynchus. Next base: position 1,995 of record VZTT01014826.1, on the reverse strand, counting down.
TAAATTTAATTCAGCCTGATTTTGATCTTCAAATCTGATTAATCCAGAGCAGTGACAATGCAGTCCCAGCTGAGGATCACAGTATGTCTCATAGAAATTAATGAACTCTTTTGTTACTCTCTTGGTTACAGAATTAAGCTCTTATTAATGCCTTAGCAAGAAATATGGCAATAAATTCCTTTTAAATAGAATGCCATCTCTTTTAAACACTGGTGGGTCAAGACTAACTCCCCCTCAGTCAGTCAAAAGACAGTAAATTTGAGTTGCTGTCAAGTATTAGGTGCGTGGGGATTCAGGAGCTTGAGCACCACAATGAGAGTTAGCTGCCCAGTGAAAACGTTACATGGGCCCACCTGAGGGAGGTGTTTCCTGAGATGGATTTAGTTTTTTGTTTGGGGGGCGGGTTTTGTGGGTTTGTTTTGGTTTGGTTTTTGGTTTTTTTTTTGAGATGCAAATTAAAACAAAGCAAACCCTAAATGCCACTGCTTTTTGCTATTGGCAAAGATCTGCCCTTAAGCCAGTTACAGGATCCACAGGTAATACGTTTGAGGTCTTCAACATTTCATGTACCAACTATGCGAAGCAAAGTCCTTTCTCTTCCTAGAAGCTGAATTAGGTCTGTAAATTGCATGATGCTGTCCTTTTCTGCAGCTCTTATGCAATTATTAGTGTAGCATAAGTGCTTTCCATTCCAGAAGCTGGGCTGACCATGTTTGTTTACTAGCATTACTCCCAATGGCAGTGACTGCACACAAATACTATGAATTTGGACAGGCAGTGTTCTCATGCAACATCTGACAGAGGAAGATGGATAGAATGTCGTGGATCCTTGCCAGTGATCACAAGATGTAATTTGGTTTTTTTTAATTACTTATAGTTTGCCAGGATTTGTTTTTTGTTTGTTGGTATTCTTTTCTTTTTCCTTTCCTTTCCTTTCCTTTCCTTTCCTTTCCATGCCTTTCCTTTCCTTGCCTTTCCTTTCCTTTCTTTTCTTTTCCTTTCCTTTCCTTTCCTTTCCTTTCCTTTCCTTTCCTTTCCTTTCCTTTCCTTTCCTTTCCTTTCCTTTCCTTTCCTTTCCTTTCCTTTCCTTTCCTTTCCTTTCCTTTTCCAGAATTTTTTTTGCATTGTGACTTTATTCTTTATAGTATTACATTTATTTTTTTTTACATTATGGCTGAGCCACTTCACAGTCCTTGGATGCTGCACATTCTGGAGCACACATTTGGAGATAAAGCTGCTACGCCACACAGTTGCATGACAGCAAAATGGTGTGGCCATGGGACATCCAAGCTGCTTTCTTGCACTCTGGAATTGGGGTTCACCTCACTGAGCAGTCTCAGTTCCTCTAGCTCTTTGAAATTCTGCTTTACCTAGTTATATTCCCAGAGTCTAAGAGTGAAGAGAGTCCTCTGTTATGCTCAGAAGATGAGATGCTCAGATTTGTTCTGACTGCTAATGGTCATGGAGATGTTGCAAAACCTCAGCTGCTTCCATCTGCCTCTGCCGAGACAGCTTTGTGCCAGGAGACCAGCAGAATGAATCAGATCTGAAAATCTCTTGTGGCCTTGTTTCCAGAATATATGGCAGAGACTGGGGCTTGCATTAAACTCAGTTGCTTGAATCAGAATTTAATGCTGCAGGAGAAGTACAAACCAAACAGCAATTCTGGACCACATCAAGCCAAAAACAGCCTTCCCAAGACAGCACTCCACCTCCTCCATCTCCACCCATTGCCAGGGAAACTTTCAAGTGGGGAGAACCTAACAGCTGCTTTGAGCAAAGGGGCCTCAGATTTGGCTCTAGGCATTCCAGTGACATTATACAGAATGGGTTTTATTGCTGTTTACCGCCAAATGAAGCATTACTTGATGCAGAAGAAAAAGATCAAAGTCCTAAGCATTCATTTGCTTTATAGTGCTTGTATTTCCTTTCAAAAAGAGCTGCTGATAATGCTTATACTGTGAGGACTTGCACAGTGTGACTGTAGATACAGAC
>VZTT01014823.1:64298-84965 GCA_013400855.1 Buphagus erythrorhynchus | reverse complement strand
GTGCTGATAATTCCACTGGCATTTGAGCTGGAGAATTAACTACAAATATATCTATACATATATATCTACCATTGGAAATTTTGGTTAAAATTTTGAAATTTAATTTTGGGTATTGACTAAATGCAGTCTGGCAGTGCTTTTAGACTGATTCATTTGGAGTTAAAAATGTAAACCTACGTGACCCTCTGAGCTTTTGAGGAGGGGTGATTGCATTGCTCCCTAAGAATGGAAATGTAACAAGAAGAAAATAAGAACTATTTAAAAGGCACTAGGAGCAACTTCATGGTTATCATTCAAAGCACTGAAAAGTATTTAAAAACCACAATTTTAGCAGAACTTCAATAGACTTGACTTTTATTTTGTTGTTTTTTTTTAATTGAGCAGGTGATTACAATTTTCAGTATGTGTACGATAGAAAAAGGTCTGCATATATGAAAATTTATTTGAATTTCCAGAAATTAGGTGTATTTTCAAAATTTAGGTTGATTTCTTTATTCTTGTTCTGCTTTTGCTACTGAATTAACAACAGGCTTGAATGTTTTTACACTTGTGGACACATGAGAACCATTTGTGCTTTCATATTTTCTATTTGGGTTAGAGCTATAAATAGCTCTGTGTATGGCCATAACAGCAGTAGAGTAAACTGTAATTGTATCTTTTTCAATATTTTGTTGTGCCTTTCTGCAGCACAGCATAAATGGCAGCTAAGTGAAGAGCTGGGTAGGAGAGACAAAGGCACGAGTGGTTACTAAAGTAAGCAGTGGTTCCCTGACTGATTTCTGGGATTGTGATGTAGCCATGGATTGCTCCAGTTCTTTTGTTTGCTTGTGTTGGCCATTGTGCTACACAAAAGGCCTGTGAGATATTTCCACATTCAGAGTGTGCTGACCTCTCTGTGACTTGGCATTCGATATTTAGGTTACATCCAAAAATAGACTCAAACCTTGCAATGGAGAATTTTTCTCGCTAAATTGTAATGGGAGTGGAATAATTTCGCACAACATGGCATGAATTTTCTGTGACAAAAATGGATCCACTTCCATTGAGACAGGCTGGCAATTGAGGCTGAACTGCTGCAGGCTAAGCATCAGTGGCTTCCTCACACAAGTGAAGACCAGATGTGTGTGCAAGCCCTCCCTGTGGCTGGTTCTGATGGGAATAACACAGATATTAACAATACCTTATTAACAATAATAAGAGTGAAGCACCTTCCCAATTCCTCCTGTCAGTGCTGATAACAGCCTGTCTAGAACCAGCAGTCTTATGTCCACATTACAGGAATTCAGTTTGTAGGAAGATTTCTTGGCTATGAAGGTTACTCTTGGGGTCAGGCCAAGAAAATCCTAGAAGGAGCGATGATCAAAGAAAATTCAGAAAGGGAAATTGTCTCCTTCTGACCACTCCAATTATTCCACAAAGAAGGATGTGTTCAGCAAAAGAACACTGAGTCTTGTAAACTCTACAAATGCCTGGGCTGAAACTTTTCTTGTCTGATGCCTGCCTTGGAGTGTTGTTTTTAGAAGCAGGGGAAGGGAGAGTGACAGGGGGAGTTGGTTGAGACAAAAGACTTGAGGGGATGTGGAGAGTAGTATGATTGTATTTGGAGATGGATAAGGGGAAGGGAAGGGTGAGGTTGAATGGTGACATGGGTAAGGAAAGGTAATCCTTATATGAAAGCATAACTCCAGAAAACATGATTTAGATCAAGTCCAGTCCTTTCCTGTATCAGTCACAATTTAATCTTAAATATTGACATTCAAATATTTAAGTTTTAGTTGTAATAATAATTTTAATACAAAATTCACTAGGCTGTGCCCATTATTCCTATTGGAAAGTTATTCCTCTAAGGTTTTGAAATGCTCTTCTGACATCCTGCCAACTGTTCTTTGTTATGAGTTTGTAGACTTTTGATTTTGTGCCAGCAATTCCCTTTTAGTATGAGTAGTTCTTTCCCTCTTTGCATCTTGCTTTATCCATGGCTTAGAAAGCAACCACATCCTTTCTTAGCTTTGTTTTACCCAGCTAAACAAGTTGATCTCTCTCAGTCTTTTTTCCTGTGGTCAGCTCTGCACTTATCTGATTATGCTGATATCCCTTCTCAGCATCAGTTTTTAATTTTTAGGTATATATTTCTTGCTTTTCTTGCAAATATGTGACCAGTTATGTTATGTTTCAGAGAAAGGACTTCCTATGTAGACAGGAATGCTTCCTTACCCAGGTCACAGGGAATTCATCACCTGATTCTTCTTGGGAGGCCAATTACCTCCTCCATAGTTTTAATAAGATGATTAATCACATAGGTATTATTGCAGAACTTCTTTGGGGGTAAAGGTTAATTCCCAAGATGGTTCTGCCCAAATTCATCCATCTAAATGCTTGATGTTTGAGCCTTAGATGTTAAAAAGCCTCAGTCACCTGCTCAGAACAAATCATCCTGTTCATCTTTGTTCCATGAGTTTAGACAAAGCCCACAGACAGCACTGAGAGTAAATGAATGATTTTATCTTGACAGATCTCCAGATTTTGAAGTGAGTGATTCCATATGATTGTCCTGTGGAACTGTTGTTAGAATAGCCCAACTTCCTATGCCTTAAACTTTTCAATGCTGCACTGTATTCAATGTTTTACTAAAATCCGAATAGATGAGATGAATTTCAGTTTGTTTCTATTGAAGAGAATTGAAAACCAGTCTAGCAAATTGTTGTCTTCTATAAATCTATGAGTATTATGTGACCTTTTCAGTGTACTTTTTATTTTTTAATTTCTCCTTTAGTTCTTCCTCCAAATTTGTATCCAGACAAACAGGGTAATGGGCTTGTGGTCACACAGGCTGGATTTCACCATTAAAAATTAATGTCTGCAGTTGTTTTTCTTCAATGAGATTATTCTACTTCAGACTTGACAGGTTTATATTAAAAAAAATTAAGCCAAAACAAATTCTCTTCACTCCTATGCTTTTATTTATCAGTTCTTTTAGAAACCTGTGATGGAAATCAGGCAGTGGGGAATTGAGGATTTTTAACTCTCAGCATTTTGATTCTTCCTTGGTGACAGCAATTTCCGTTCCCTTGAGTAATTTGTCGCATATTCAATGTCACTCAAGATACTGAAAACAGAGGAAAATGCAGATTATTTGTCACAAAATGGGATGGTGGCTCTAGGGGAGCCATTGGTCCATGTGTGCCATATTTTTGTACCAATGGCCTGTGCATCCTCTGCTTCCCATTGGAGATAAGCTGCTGGATTTTAGTGTGGCTCAATATAACTGTGTTAATGCTGTTTATTTCTGGGGTTACAGCTTGTTTCAGAATAACAAAAGGAGTTGTGACTTGTTGAAGATTATTTAAAATCACAATTAATCAAGAAAATGGCAACAAAATCCAGCATCCAAACTATTAAGGGGGCAAGCAGGCACATGGGAATTAAGATATTAAGTTGAGAATTTGTAAGGCAAAGAAACAGGCAGGGCAACAGCTCAAAGATTTGATGCTATCAGAGGCATTTGGAGAATAAAAGCAAATTCAGCCAATAAGGCAAATGGAAGTTAAATATCATAAAAAGAAGGTACATAAAAAAAGGGTTTGAAACCTGTAGTCTTTGAGCAGTCTCTCTAAGGAAAATGAACATATTTTTGTTCTTTGGATTCTTTCTTCTCCAAAGGTTTGGTTTTATATTTTGATCTGTTAGTTCTTCCATCTCCCCCATGGCTGGTGCCAATCTGATGGGTCTTGACACTGTTTTTAGTGGCTTTTTTCTTCTTTCTTACTCTGCAAAAGTAAAACATCTTTGCACCACCGGCCTGCAAAATCAAAGTTGATGATGTTCCCTCACAAAACCCGAAGGTATTGATTCCAAAAGGTTCTGTGATGTTAATTCTCAACCTTTTCCAATTCCTTTGTTGGGGTCAGAAGTGAGGGAGCAGGGAAGTCTGACAGCTGAGTGGGCTCTTCATCTTCTGAACTTCACAGCTGTTAGCTCTGTGTCTTGGGAATGTGTTTTTGTAGCCTACAGTTATCTGGAGATTGGTGCAATATCCTTATGGTTAAAGCAGTTTTCATTACATGGCATTAAATTTGCAGGCTTGTGATCATACCTGTAGTATGAAGACATTTCAATAAAAGCTTGAATTCAGTCTTTCAGCTTTGTGATTTCAAGAAAAGACAGAGGTGGAGCTACTGGAGAAAGGCCAGTGGTGGCCTCTAAGATAACAAAGGCATTTTAATTTATGAATTATTTATATGAATGTATGTATTTTTTGAATATATATATTCATATGAATATATATTCATTTATTATATGAAGCATTTCTCATATGAGGGAAGGGACTTTTTAGCTTATAGAAGAGAAGGCTGTGGGGATCTAATTTCTTGTGAAAATAGAGCCAGGAGAGAGAGGGAGCCCAGTGAGAAGAAAAGAAGAGGATGCTCTGTCTAAGATTAAGTAATTTGTTTTGTTGGTTGGGGTTTTTTCCACTGAGAGGATGCTGAGAACTGGCACAGGTTGCCCAGGGAGATTGTGAAGTCTCCATCCTTGCAGATATTCAAAAGCCATCTGGATGTGGTCCCAGACAACTTGCTTTGCTTGACCCTGCTTAGGAAGTGGGGTTGGACAAGACAATCTCCAGAGATCCTTTCCAGCCTCAGCCAGTCTGTGATTCTGTGTTGGCCTTAATGGAGAAGTTGACTCTGTTTTCTTCTTTGTAGAATATTAATCTTGTGGAATATGGCCCATGTCAATTCTATTATATATATATATTCCTCCAAGTGAATCGTTCACTTGTTTGGGTATGTTTTATTGTTGTGCATGTGTTAGGTTTTGGTTTTTCTAGAACAATCATGAATACCCTAAACATAATCAATCTCTAAAGCTATTTCTTTTCAATATCATATTGCTTGGAAGGAGATTTGGTGGAAAAAGGAAGTCATTTCTTCCCTGCAGTCAGGGGAGATATAACTGCTACCTTATCTCACCTTTTTGGGGCTGGAGAAGTAAAACACCCCCAGCAAATGACTTGTGTAGTCAAAGTTGCCAGCTGGAATAGCTTCAAAGGATCTGGGGTTGTTGGTTTAGGACTGCTATTTGCACTTTCATCTTTGTTTTAATCTTATTATATATTTGTCTAGGGATTAGAATTGGCAAGTTGCTGTCTTCTCTTTTACAGCAGTGTGTTTCTCTACAAGGCATTCCACCTCTTTAATGCCTCTCACCTTATTTAAAAAAGTACAGGAAAAATTAACCCGAGCTAATACAGAACATGGAAAGATGCCAGCTTGATCGTGGTCAGAATAGAGCTGCAGAATACAAATGTGCACTGGAAAATATTATCACTTTTACCATTGTCATGTCATGTTTTATGAAAAAAGGTTTTCTTCACTCAACCTGCTCAGAGAGGATCCAGATGGTTTTGAATAAAATCCAAACCCATCAAACTGTCCCCATTCTATGAATTAATAGTTCAGCACCGAATGTTTCTCTTCTGTTTTGTTTTTATTCTCATTTAGGATGGGAGGCAAATGTGGGTAATGTAGGTAATTGAGATTCCTGGAAAATTTGTAAAACTGACAGTATTGGATTAAACTTGATTGGGTGGGAAAAAAAAGAAACATAATGGCTGCCCAAGACATTTAAAAAGCCAAAGGTTATTTTAAATGTCCCTACTCCCTCCTAACAGTTTCTGTAGAACAGAGATCATGTTGAACAGAAGTAGAACAAGGATGGAGTTATAATAGCTACAATTTTGTTGTAGGATTTTTTCCCCTCCGAAAACACTGACACATTTTTTCTCCTTTGTAAAAAAATGTATTGGCTCTAAATTAATCAGAGTCTTGGCATAAGGGTTTCATGTGTGCAATCTGGAAAATCTCCATAATTTGTGGCCATTTCAAACACATTAACAATCTCAAACAGATGTATTTTGCATTATCTCATAACTTACAGCTCTGGACTCGGGGTATCCAGTCACCTCAAAGGTAGCAGAATTATTCTATTTATCAACCACTATGTTGTATATTTAGACTGTTTCAAGTCTATATTTGGCTACTGCTAATGCTCAAGCCTGGTTTGCTTCCAATAAAGCTGGTAGAATTTTACATATAGAAGTGTTCTGCCTGAAAAACACTTTTTAGTTGCTATTATAAATAGTATTGAGTCACTTAATATCATGCATTTTTAATGCAGTAATAATTCTTCCAAAAGGATTGTTTTTCAAAATGCTTTAACAGAGGAAAAATGGACCAGCAGCAATTACTGTCAGCAGTTGCATCTTGTATCCAAAGATCCAATCTAAATTTACTCCCAGGACCAAATATATGTTGTTTATAGGGGGATATTTTGCTTAAACTAAAGGATAGGTTAATGTACCATGTAAAGATAACTCCCACCTTAGTAACAGATGAAATGAAGTCCAAGAGTATGAGCAACTTTAAATTGTTTTATTTTATTTAATGAAAGCAATTGCAATTGGTGGTCTTGGAGCCACAGACTTCTGTATTTTCAGCTCTGTCCACTAATGAATGAACAAAACCTTTTCAGCATTTTAGGCTATGTTCATACTGTTTCTACAAAAATGGTCTGATAGAAACCCTGTCACCCCAGAAAGACTCAGGTGTCTCAGGGAGGTGACAGGACCTGGGCATTACCTGTTAGACAATTTGACTGCACAGTTTGGTCATTTCTCAGACTGGCTGCTCCAAGTCCCATCCAACCTGGCCTGGTACACTTCCAGGGATCCAGAGGCAGCCACAGCTTCCCTGGACACCCTGTGCCAGGGTGTCCCCACCCTCCCAGGGAACAATTCCTTCCCAATAGCCCTTCCAGCCCTGCCCTCTGGCAGTGGAAGCCATTCCCTTTGTTCTATAACTCCATACTCTTGCAAATAATCTCTCTCCATCCTCCTTTAGACTCCCTTCGGTACTGGAAGGCTGCAATGAGGTCACCCCGAAGCTTCTCCAGGCTGAACAATCCCAATTCTCTCAGCCTTTCCTCACAGGAGGGGTGCTCCATCCTTCTGATCAGCTTGGTGGCCTCCTCTGCACTCATTGCACCACGTCCTTGACCTTCCTGTGCTGGGGACCCGAGGGCTGGAGGCAGCTCTGCAGGTGGAGTCCCACCAGAGCCAAGAAAAGAGGCAGAATCCCTTCCTCTGACCTGCTGCCCATACTGCTTTTGATGTGGAGTGTGTCTGATCTTGCCTTGAAATACCTTGCTGAAGTATGTTTTGGAAAAAGGACTTGGTATTTGTTGCAAAGTGGTCTTTGTGTCATGCTTGATAGCCATTAAGAGCTGCTAAGGTTGGCTGAGTTACAAACTTCTGAGAAATTATTGTTCACTCTACTTGGTAGATGATCACAAGAGCTGGAAAGCTCAGCTGCCTCTGAGTCCTGCCAGCACAGAGCCCTGATCCAGCCAAGAGCTGGCAGGACCTTCTGATAATTGCAGTTGTATGATTGTGGCTCAGACCAAAACTGAGGCTGGGGCTGGAACAGAGGACAGAGGATTGGGAGGTAAAGAAAACAAAAAATTAACACAGTGCCCAGCCCAGGAGCAGGGTGCAGGGAAGAGGAGGGTCCCTAATTTCAGCACAAAGGTTTAGAAATGTGAGTCCTGTACGTGGGTGCTGTTGAAGGCAGCACCTTTTCTGTGGCAGCCTGTTTCACAGTGTCACTAAAAAAATATTCAAGGAATGTAAGAAACTGAGAGAAGTGAACAAATAAGTTTCCACGATGAGCATAAATAGACAGCTTAACTAATTGCATGATGCAAGAGGATAGTAATTAAACAGATGTATCACAGTAGAAGACAATAGATAAAGTATTTTATACCTCAGAAATCTAATAGCTGTTTTCTTCTAATACTTCTCACTGGAGTGAAGATGCTTTGTTTCAGAGAGATTCTAGCAAGGCTGAAGATTGTACAGGTTTTTGAATTTCAGCAGTATAAAAAGACCAGAAAATAACTCATCAGGGTTAAAATTTGGCAGAGTTCCCACTGTGGGTGAATTTAAGTGCCAGAATTCTTGAATGAAGGATTCAAGGAGAGCTAAAAGTCTTTGGTGAAAATACGATGTCGGGATTGCTCCTAGTGTATGTACAGCAGAAGGATAACTGTGGTGATCATGGTTAAAAGATCAAGTACCCAGATGACAGCAATATGGATTGTCCTCCCTGTCTTTCAAAACCTCTTTTTCTCTCTGTTTTTATTTTGTCCTCCCCTATTCTTGCCTCTTTTCCCTTACCTTCTCCTGAGGTCTAGATCCTACCCTCAGAAATGTTTTCATGTTTCACTCTGATTTAAAACACATAAACCCCTGAGAGAGGAACCAGACCCAGTCTCCTGTTCTCACTGAACCAGCAGACAGAACCACACTGTTTTTTGTGTTTTCATAAACCCTGACTTTGACTGCCTCTGTTTCCATAGAAATGCCTCCCCTGACCACCATGGTATGGCTTGGGGAGATATGTCCTTCTCAGTGAACTGGATTTGAAGGCCTCTAAGCTCTGTCTTTAACCACTATTCAGAGTGATAAAGAAACCCAGGAGGTACACTGGTGTTGCTGGATGTGATTTTAGTTTTTTCTTAACCATGTGGCCAGTAGTACTTGGTATTCCAAATGCAAAATCCTAAAATCTGTCTCCAAAGAGCAGTTTGCAAGGAATATGAAATGCAAGGAGTCATGCTGAGACCCTGCAGCTTTATCTGCTTGTGGAGGACAATGTTTTGATTAGTACAAGGAGAGGGGATTGATTTCAGTGGGTACATTTGCTATCATCATCCCTGCTTATCACTCAGAGTCTCACATGTCCTGCTGTGGTTTCTCTGTCCAGCGATGGAAGGAATATGCTGAGCTCAGCTGAGCTGTTAAAAGCTGGAAGTCTGGTGTCATTTGAGGTGTTCCAGGGCTAGCAGATGTATTCTGTAAGGTTGGGAGATCTGTGCCCTTCTGGAAGGAGCAGCTGAGGACCAGGCAGGATACCCTGTGCCCTGCATCCCACAGCCTCTGCCTGCTGTTACAGGAACTGGTACAAACAGTGTGAGTTTCCCTCAGTACACAAAAATATTTGGCTTTTCCACGTGTATGATCCATGCAAAATGCATAAGATAATTCTGCATTAATGCTAGAGCACTAACCCATGCTAAACACTGGATATAGTCCAGCTTTTAAAGGAATATTTCATTAGGTCAATCACTCTGATCAGTTCAGTAAGAACCCTCGTGCTCAAGGAAACAAATATTGAAGTCTTACTAAATTCAAACCATAAATAGTTTGTGTCACTGAGGTTTTAAGAATTCCAAAGGGAAGTTTGAAAACCAATTTGCTTAATGTTTACTTAAAATCCCCAAATACTTATCTCCCTTCAGCACCTAGTGCAAATAATAAGTTATACATGTGCGTACATGTACCTTATTACTTGAGACTACCCAAGTATCCTTTGCAGTAGTGCTGTAAACTTCGCTGTGGCCATTTGAGCCCAGATATTGCTGACATCTTAGGAACCAATTAAGATATTTACCAAAAATCATGAAGTTCCTGATGTAAAAGTAAACAGAACCTAGCTCCCCTGACTTCCTGCTTTTATGGTGTGTGATCAACTGCCTCTGTCTCCATCTCACTTTTGTCTTGTCTTGATTTCTAAAGCCCCAGTTTAGCTCCAGGGTGTCTTTTTTCCTTCTTGTTACTGCATGAGTGCCACTGCTTTTCAGGCCTTCCTCTGGGCTTCTGATCATAATCTGCCCCACCTCATACATTACATCTCCCTTTTTCTTTGCTTCCCTTTCCAAGAATTCTCAGATGCTGTAAATCAGAGTTAAACTTGTTGCTCTGGTGAATCTGACAGAGCTGTCACAGCAGTGTTGAAGCTGGGCACACAGGTCCTGCACTGGACAGCTGTGATCAGTGGCTTTCCACCATCATCTTAATACCTTGGCCACTGTTTCACCCCAAGGTGTGCCTGTCAGCCTGTACAACACAGGGTAGTTTTCATGCCATGCAGCCAAATCCTTTTTTAATATGGTGTTTGATATTACAGTTCTTGTATTTCCTAAAATCTGTTCTGCTGCCTCATTCTCTGCTGCCGTACCCATCCAGAGAAGGAGCTGAGAGATGTTGCTGACTGCTCCCATCTCATCTCCCTCCCACTCTGCTCCTTGCAACCCCTCCAGATGCCTGGAGCTGGTCCTGTTCTCCAGCAGCAATAGCAGCAGTGGGTGCTAGAGGCTGAGGAATGGTGAGGAAGGATGCAGGGGCTGGTGTCTGTGTGTAGACAGGGAAGTGGATGTGGAGCAGACACCTCATACAGCTGTGCCTCATCCCTTTCCTAAAGTCTGTCTGGGTTGTAAAAACCATTCTTGCTTTTTCTTCTCTGGGCCCCTCCACACAGTGTCATCTGTGGTTTTGTTTTAACTTGATTGCTCACAGCATCTTCTGGCATCAGTCTCATCCTTTCAGATTGAGCTCTTACCCCTCTCTGTGCAAATTGAGTCTAGCACAGAAGAATCTGGAATTATTATGTAGAAAATCAGGATTGCAGAAGTGAGTGTAAGATCTTGTGGCAGGGAAAAGTGATTTTATTCTGCAAATCCCTGAAGTTTCCCACTCTCATTCATTTTCTTACTAGATTTTGCACACTCACACCCACATAGTCCCAAGCATCAGTGCCTGATGGTCACTGGTGACCAGGATCACTTGTGTGCAATGCTTTGGGACAAGGGACATTGGCTGTCATGGCTCACAGTCTCATTCAGTTGTGACAAGAGACTGATCTGGGACTTGTCATTGATGCCCATTAGCAGTGGGAGCTGTCTGAGATCTTTTGCATCATTGTTTCATTTCACCTTTTATCGTCTTAAGTAAAATTCCTTCATTTCACAGTTCTCTTGTATTCCCCACTGTGCGTCTTAAGTTCTCTTCTCCATCTTCTTTACACCTTATTTTAGGTAATTTTCCTCCTCTTCATTCATTTGATTAAAATCTCATATTTTAATTATGGGTCCTCTGTAGCAATTAATGCATTATTTTCCTGTTATTCCTTGTTTTGTATTTTCTTTGTGTGGTTGAACATTTGCACACACTTAGGGTCATACTGCCTTTATACTAATCTAAAAAAATATTTTTTGCAGATTTCTGCATGCAAAAGGAAAGAAAGTAAATGGGTGCAAGTCATGGATTAAAGGCAGGAAAAATTCAGATTAGTTACACGTAATGAACTCAAACTACTGATAAAGTGCTCACAAGAAATGAGGAAACTAAATTGTTGCTGGGGCTTTTTTTTTTGCATAGAATCATTATCAGATTATTTTGGTACATTATCAGGAACTACTTGGAAGTGCACAGCTGGAATCCAATCCTCTGTGCTGTTCTGATAACCTTATTAAATATGAATGAGATTGTAAAGTACAGTAAAGGGCATGAAATGGCTGGAATATAGATTCCAAGTCAACAGAGAAAAAAAAACCCCAAGCTTTTGTGTGTCTATTTGGGAGAGAGCAAGGAGGGTGTGGAATCCCACTGTGTGCCAGCACCCTGCAGAGAAGCACAAATATAAACCAAAATCATTTAGCAGAGAGTCTAAGTCAGGGTGAAATGCTGCTCCTGGTTCTGCTGAGTAAGGAAATCAATGGGATGTGTCCTGAGGTCAGATAATATCAGCAGAATCTGCAGTATTAACATTTTGCCCATCATATACGTGGCTATAGGTTATAAATAGTCCAAGAACAGCACAGTTTGGGCAGAAGGATTTTTTGTAATAGGATTTGAAGTAAAAATCTTCTCAGCTCAGAAATGCCTGCTGAGAATTAGCAAACAAAATAAAATATTTTCCTGCCCTACTTTCCTTGCTTAGCCATTCCTGTGCAGACACATGAAATACAGAAAGCTGTGGAGCAGAATGCTGGTCTTATTAAAAAATCCTCACATATTCAGTACATTTTATGGAGTCTGTACTCTAATCCCCTCCTGCCTCCTTTATGGCTCTCAGCTGCTCTTTAAAATAGTTGAAGGGGTTTAATTTTCTGTCTGGCTGCATGAGATGTGGCACTTGTATCAGAGCTGCAGGAGAAGACCTGCAGCTGAAAGTGCATCTGTGAGGGGGGTAAGAGCAGAGGGTCCTTGAGTGTTTGCCTGTGTTGCCTTGAGTGTTTGCTCAGCAAAACCTCTCCCATTTGTGGTAAAAGCTGTGTGGATTCTGTGATGGAGATTTTCTCCAAGAGGAGAAAAGAGGGGAAGAGGAGACTGAGGGCAGACCTCATGGCAGTCTACAATTTCCTTATGGAAGTTCCTTCTCTGCTCTCTGGTGACCAGTGACAGGAGGGCAGGTTTAGGAAAATTTTCTTCACCCAGGGGGTGGTTAAGCACTGGAATAGGCTCCCAGGGAAGTGCTTAAGGCCAGAATTCAAGGAGTGTTTGGACAACACTCAGGCTCAGGGTGGGATTGCTGAGGTGTCCTGTGCAGGGCCAGGAGTTGAACTCCAATGATCCTTATGGATCAGCTCTGGGTATTCTGGTGTTTCTATTTGTCCTTGGGGGTCAAGTTTCTTCCTTCCCATCACATAGAGAATTACAAATCTAAACAATGACTGATCCTGAGCCCACCAAGGCTGGACCCAGACATGCAGAAGTTCACTCCACTCTGCATCTGGCTTGTCTTGTCTTGCAGGTGCAGTGAAAACACCCTGTACCCAATCTGTGTTTGTGCTGGTGAGCTCTGGAAGCCCAGAGCACCACCTACATTGTTCCTTTGGCTGCTCATCCCTTCTATAGCAAGGAATTTCCATGATATATCAACAGCTCTGCCTTCTCTGCCTTGGTGATGGCTGAGCCTCTGGCTGCAGAAATCTTGGGGCTTCTGTCTGACTGCACCAGCCAGAGGTAGAGGTCATGATTTGCTTCACTTCTGTGTTTTTAAAAGCATAGCTGTAATGATTTAATTTTCTGGTAAATTTGACATTGACTTTGTCCAACATCAAGAAAAGAGCAATCAAGCAGTTAATTCTAAAATATAACCTTGAAAGGGAAAGTCATTGCTACACTTTCAAGTCTGATTAAATAGAACTTGTTCTATTAATTTGAGAAATTTAGGGCAGCTCTGTACAACTCAGTATAAGAGCATTTTGGACCTGATTTTAGATTGAGGAAATCTGTCCATCGCTTCTCTGCTGCTTTACATATTTATTTTCAGGAGCAAGTTGTAGCTTGGTGCTGTGTAAGAATATTCTGGTGATTTGAAACAGGCCCTTGTAGTTCAGAGCTGAGCTCCCATACAGCTTTGGAGTAGAGATGTGGAGAGAGGAGGAAGAAATTCTTCCCTGAGAGAGTGGAGAGGCCCTGGCACAGGTTGCCCAGAGAAGCTGTGGCTGCTCCATCCCTGGAAGTGTCCAAGGCCAGGTTGGACAGGGCTTGGAACACCCTGGGATGGTGGAAGGTGTCCCTGCCATGGTAGGGGCTGGAATGAGATGAGCTTTAAGGTTCCTTCCAACTCAAATCATTCTAAGTGTCACAGATAAAGAAAGGATTAGAAACAATTTTGAGCAGCATGAACACAGCTTAGATGTATCCATTGCATGATCCAACCATCTTCCAGTTGTGCATCTGAGCTTTCTGCTTGTGTCTTGGGCTGCCTGGAGTGCCTGCAGTGAATGTGCATTGGAAAGCATTCCTGTCTAGGGAATAAGCACAAAACACTTAAGTCCCATTTAATTTGTCACATGGAACTGAAGTTGCAGGTAGGTGTGCTTTGGTGAGAGAATGCACCTGATATTCCAGCACAGTTATAGGTTAATAGGTCAATTCCTGCTTCAGCCAGTATTTTGAAAATACCAGGAGGCAGCAGGTGTGAGGCTGCTGAGTCTGGGCTCTCTCTCCCTCTCAGTGAAAGGTCTGCAACATTTTAGAAGTGTTAAGGATGGATTAGGCAGGCTTGTAAAAGGAAGTTGCAGTGAAGGTATCTGTGAATAACAAAAGCATGAGTTAACCTTTCAGTACAAGGGGTAATCCTGTTAGTACCTTAGCAGGGCAGCTGTTGAGGAAAGGAGATTTTCACATTGTAGTTTTGTGGCTCTGAACTGAATATGATTGCCCAAATACAGCTCTCAACAAATTAGGCATTGAAATCAAAACTTAAGATATGCTTTTATGACTTAAATTTACCATTCTGTTGCTTGATATACTTTCATGAGCTAAGAGAATTCATGGAGATGTTCTTAGGAAAAGCAACAAACCTGGAAAAGTCATTAGTGAGCAGGAGAGCAAGAAAGAAAAAGTGCAAATGAAGGTGGAGAAAATTCCAACCTCCCAAAAAGCAAAATCTGATCCAGCACAAGGTGTGCAGGTTACAATTAGGGCATTGTCAGTCAATACTTCCAACAGACTCAAAGGCAAACTCAGGTCAGCATTAAAACACTGTGGTTTCAAACTTACCAAGCTGCCAGTTCCTTGTTAGAGCCAAGCCAGGCAGATTCAGGTTTAGGTTGTTAACTTCTAAGAGACACTTTAGGAGCAAGCAGGGAGTATAAACAAACTAATAGATGTAACTCAGCATGTGTTTTCAAGAGAGGGAATCCACAGCACTTGGGTACTTGTACAGTCTTTAATAATACAAACCTGGGTTCTTTTCCCTATGAAAGAGAGGCACTGACAGACTCTAAAGAAAATGCCTTTGGTCTTTCTCAGCAGTGAAGAAGGTGACTGTTCCTCATATTACTCCTTGCCTGTACTTTTGATTCTTGCCCTCTATTTTTATACCTAGGTCTCCATTTCCATTGGTTCCGTGCCACTGTTTGGTGCTTAGCTTCCTCCTTTATCTGAATTGTGTAGACAAAAACGAGGGGAAAAGGAGACCTCAGCATACCTTATCAGCATCATTTTGGAACAGTGTATTTCTTGTATAGCCACAAGGACAAATGCAAAGCTCCTAGGACACTGAGGGGAGAGAAATATAGAGAATTAACAGAGAGGGAGACAGTGAGTGGACATCCTGTGCCTTATGATGAAGGCACTTCTTAGAGGATTGAGCACAGAAGTGCTCCTTAAAGCAGAAAACTAAATTGAGTGTTCAGTTTCCAGGCTTACTCATTCATGAATTCATATGTTCATATTCAATTAAACATTTAGAGACAGTTTCAGGAGGGTCAGAGCTACCTCATAACCTTATCCCAGTTCTCAAACTCTAAATAGGGGTGTGCAACACACGTGGATGGATAAATATGGAGCAAAGCAGTAGCCAGAGCTGAGAAACAAATTAACTTATAATAATCTGGAAGAAACTTATTTGACTCCAGGGTGTCTCACAACCAGTTCACTGAGGTGAAATTTAGTGGTGATTGCTTGAGCTGGAGAATCACAGCCTGCATGGACAAGTGGTAAAGACTCTCTCCAAAGAGAGACAATGGTGATAAAGGAAAACACACCAAAACCCTCAAGAAAATATTTAGCAGTAGAAGTAACACTTGCAGGCTTGATGGTGACCTTAGAAAAGTGAAAGTTATTTTGTTGGTGTCCACATTGTTAACGTCCTTCCATTTAGAATGGCACAGTGGATGACATTATACGCAATAAATTACGAAAGCATTCTGAAGTCATCAGAAAAATATAGCAGAAGACAAACAGAATGAGTCAGCCATATCCATCCTTAAAATTTAGACTAGAAGTGAGAAATGATTGAATGTACTCTGGAGATCAGGAGAAGAAAAGGAATTTTTTTCTACATATCTTTGTGGTTTATCTCAGTTGAAATTGATAATACCAACCCCTCTCCATATCCCAACCCCAATTTCTTAATATGATATTTTCTAGAAAAAGCAAGTTACATTATTGCAAAAAAATTGTGACCTAAATACAAACAGGATTTTTTTCTGGCTGTTTAGCAGCTTTGGTTCCCATAACAGCAATGTTTTAAATAGCCTGGCTTCAGATGCTTATGATACAAAAAGAAATTCTCCCCAGTTAGATTCCTACCAATGGAAAAATGGATTTAAGGAAAGACATGAAAGAGGAGAGCCAATCCAACTGAGCAATTTGGCACAGGATTTGTCTGTTTCAAACATGAGAGAGGCAGGTTGCAAATGAAAAGATGACTTGTCAACAAGTAATTCAAGACATAGGAGCAAAGAAGCTGGGTGTAGAAATAAGGAGTTCACATTCCCTCAGGAAGGTGTTTTGCTGCGTTTTTAGGAAAAGTGGGAATCCCACATCCCCAGGAAATTCCATACAGAATGCAGATCTTTGTGTTGCCATATCTCCAGGCAGTATCTTCCTGCTCACATAGCCCTTGAGGCATGGGAAGTCACCAGAAAAAATCCTGTACAGTCTCCTTCAGAAAACAGTGCAGGGGGTTCTCACTGAAAGAAGTAAGGTTGCAGAAGATTGCAGGAATTCTAAGTACATGAAGTGGGGTTGAACTGAAGAAGCAGCCCCCTTAAAATACCAAAATGTTTTTTTTCCATAGCCTTCATAAGTACCCATGGACTAGAAGATGGTGCTTACAGGAAAAAACTGTGTATAAGAAACTGCACAAACTCATCATTCCCTTACAATTTATTGGTAATGTTTTCCACTTTGGTTGATGTAATCTGGCCTATGACTGATGGATGTTCCTTTCTCTGGACTTGATTTAATTCTAAGTAAGGCAGACAAATTGCAGGCACCGAATACAAGCAGGCACATAGAGGAAATCTAGTTTTTTTTTTCTGGAGAATGACACCAATTACCTGCTTGTTAATGGCTGAACTATGGATTTTGTGGACTTGTCTCCATATATTTTGCACACAGTTGTATCAGTAGGCTGAAACTATGTCTGTTTTTATGCAGTACTCAAGCAATCTCATTGCTACTAAAAATCTGTGTGCTGTGAAGTATGTGCAGAAATCTGGAGTCCAGTGCTCGGAGCTGGTGTCTTCCCAGCAGTTTAGAAAGGACATTGAGTCATTGAAATTGGTGTTTAAGGGATATGAGTTACTGAAATTATTTACAAAGAAGTGAAATGTCTTTTCAGGTGTCAAAACACCTTGGAGTTCTTCAATTTACATGTTGTACATTTACATCTTTCTGGTTTCTAGGATGTCTTTCTCTCTCCTTTTGCTGTATGAGACTCAGAAACAGCAGAGAAGGGATTTTGCCTAGTGTTCTGCAATGGAGCAAATTGAACACAAATTTATTGCTGCCCCAGCAAGTTTATGAGATCCTTGTTACAACTTTATAGAAAATAAAATCACTTGTATGAGTGTGATTTGAAATGGATTAACTTTTCAAGGGCCTAAATACCTACAGAAGTGTATCTGTGTATAATTGTATCATTACTAAGAGAAAAATCTGCACAGACATGTTTCTGTGGCACTGCACCAGGCTGCTACTAATTCAGGCATATTCTATATTCTAGAACTGTTTCAAGGAAGACTTGCAGAGAAATGTGAGGATTTTCCATACTAAAATAGTAATATTACTATGCCTGCTGGGGTATATACATGTCAATGTATAACCAGCTTGAGATATACTTGATTTTCTTGTGCAGGACTTGATAAAATCAGTATTCTTTGCTCCACCTGTATGTTTGTACTTGTGCCATTTAATTTAGCCAAGCTAATTAAAGCAGTGCAGTTTTTGTATGTCAGCAAATAGCAGAGGCCTGTGTGTACAGATACTGCATGCAGGCAGTATCCACTTACTCCAGGGCTTATCAGGTTTATCAGCTGGTTTTGCTGCAGGGATGAATTCTGATTCTCTTGCTCGTGTGCATGGCTCTGAACTCAATGGGTACATTTTTCTTTAGCGAGATTTGAAGGGGTTTCAAAATTTTGATGCTTAGATGAAATTTCAAGAAATTACTGAAAAGCAAAACTCTGGGAAAAAAGAAAATTAGGAAGCCCCTAAGCCTTGATTCAACTGAAACTGAAATTACATTTTTCTGTGTTTCAATTTTTGTCTATTAGTAGAAAAATCAATATTACTACAGAACACATCCTGAAGTGTTTTCTCAATTGAAGTTTTTCCTGAATTAAAGTCACAGCCTGCAGGACTGACTCAGCATTAATACTGAAGCTGATAGAAATACCTAAAATTATTATGACCATTGATGAATTTTATATAGATTTAAAAGGACCTGGGGAACATTTAATCAGAGCAGAACACATTTTGGTATATCACTTATCCACTCTGTAGTCAGCATTAACTTCATAAAGCAAGCTTTTTGGGAAAGACTCTGACATTTGTGCAGTGCTACTGTAAATAAGGCAAGCTATAGTATCAATTTATACAATGATTATCAGAGTAATATTTTATTGATGCTATAAAACTTACAAAAAAGTCGAGAAGCCAGGCAATCCTAGATCTTACAATTCTGGAAGTAGGAGAAAAATTTTCCAAGAACTTGAGGTTGAGAGGTTTGATGGGAATGAAAACATTATTGGATATGTGTATTGTCTCTGTTCAGTTTTGTGTTCTGTGGTGTTTTGCAAAACTTTGGCTGTGCACAGTCTGAGCTGACCACTGAGACACAGGGTGTGAGAAAAGGTGAACCAGGGTAATGTGTAAATACTGAGCTGGGCCAGGATTTGAGGGTTCATCAGGATTTGAGGGTTCATCAGCCTTTCCTTGCTGAAATACAATAGAGCAGAGCCTGAATGTCTATCACAGGTAACTCACTGAGGTCCAGAAACACTGTGAGAGATTCCTTGCTGGTATTAAAACCCCCTGGATGTGTGATTGATGTTTCATTCACACAGAATAAAATCAGCTTGTGGCTAGAAAGCTTTGCCTGCAGAGATGAGATTTATCCTCCCACCACCTCCTAGCCACAGGCATTGGCCATTTCCTGGAGAATCTTCATTAATATGTTCTTTAAGGCAGGGCCTTAGATGTTCCCAATGTTGCTGGGGTTTTTGGCCTTTTATTGTTGTTTTGTATATTTGTTAGAGGACTCTGTGGGTGTACACCTGGAGGTGTGGGGCAGAGATCATCTGTGGAGTGTCTGGTGAAATCATTGGGTGATTTTTGGAAAACTGAGAGTGTCTCTCTTCAGGCTTCTGAAGACGGCTTACATGATGGCTGCAAGTTGGTTTGACACATGGCTGTATAGTCTATGTATCTTGGTGCTGCTATAACTTTTATTTTTATTTCATTTAGCAGGGTGCTGGGTTCTTTGATGGGTGGGGGTTTCTTCTATTTTGATTGGTGGGGGTTTTGTGGTTTGGCACTTTTTTTTCCTTTTTATTTCTTTTTGTGAGACTGTCAAAGTATTTTGTTCTGAATCTGTGAGTATTGTGATCTTGAGGGTGGGTGCCTCGCCAAAAAATTGAAGTTAATTTTTTTCTAAGTGTTTGGCTTCTGGCAACTAGTTGAAATGGGCAATTTTCCAGGTGTGTTAGGCACTTGGCATCTCTAGCTGCTCTTGTTGGTTTGCACAGACCTACATTTATCCTACTTAAAAATATATACAGGGTTGGGTGGCTTGACAGCAGTAATTGCAGATACTGGGATACTGGGCACATCAGAATAAATATGAGGGCAAATATTTGAGCCACAAAAGTGGGCTGAGAATAAAGGAACCATCAGCCAAAATGGGGTAATGTTGTCTCTTCTGGTAGGGGTGGCCACAGATAAAAGCTGAGAGATTGGTAGCAGGTAGAGATTCTTAGTGGTGCTGAGTCAGAGTGAGGGCAGTTGTGCTCCAGGGTTTGTGCATCAGATGTGTTAGAGAAAAATCTTTAGAGATTTGTAGGTGAGGGGTGCCCAGGCCAACAAAGGGCAATGAAAGAGGTTTCAGCTAAATGCTGGGGTCACCCCTCCCTTTGACAGACCAGCCCAATTCAGAGAGGATTTTTTGGATGTTCCAAAAGACTTTATTGGGAAAGAAAGTGGGAAAAAAACAACAGGGAAAGAAACTTGTAGAGAAAGAGTTTCTGCATTGAGTAGTAGGTGCAACATAACTGCACGCTTGGAGGACTATAGTTTATGGTCTGTCTCATTAAATCTCTCCCCTTAGGTGGTGTATGAATGGGAGTTTAAGTTGATTGTCTTTGCTGGGACTTTTGACATTGGGGTAAAACTCATTGCAGGTGCAGCATCTCCACCCCCACTGCTGAGTTTGTTCAATTTCGTGCCTGTTTCTTTGTCAGTCCCCTGTCACAAGGGGAGAGGAGGATGAAATAGTAACTGGAAAGCAGATCATGTTCCACCTTCTCTGCAGCTGCACCTGATCACCTTGAGTATTGCACTGGATGAGAAACTGAGGCTCACCTTAAACGCTCATAACTCATGGGTGTGACTTGCAGAATCCTCTCAGCCGAGCGGAGCTGCGTGGAAGCAGCGCAGGGGTGCCCATAGAGGTTGGGCAGGGGGATGGTGCTGCAGCAAGGATGAATCTCCGAGGGAGCAGAGGGGCAGCTCTCCAAGAAAGAGGTCGTCAAACCCACTGCAGCAACGCACAAACGGCACCAGACCTGGCTGGAAGCCCGTTTCTTTCGGCGCTCTGCGCTGATTTAACCCTCTCAAGCGGATGTACTTCAGCGCTGCAGCAGCAGGTCCACAAGCGAATGCAGTTGTCAGCTCCCCGCGCCCCCAAAGCTTCAGCAGTGAAGCCAGGGCGGGGACGGCACCGGAGCCGCACCCCTCCAGGCTCGGCGGCCACGGGCACCGAAGGTCCCGGAGCTCCGCGGGGCCGCAACACGTGGGCGCGGGGCCGG